>OOFJ01137748.1:0-13091 GCA_900323375.1 Benthosema glaciale
CACCGAGGACAAAATGTGTAATAGTGTATTCCATGTGTGTGTTTACAGTTGCGGAGGAGGACAAGATCGTTGGAGGATTTGAGTGTGACAAACACTCCGAGCCCCATACAGTGTCTCTGAACTCTGGCTACCACTTCTGTGGTGGCTCCCTGGTCAACGAGAACTGGGTTGTGTCCGCTGCTCACTGCTACAAGTCGTAAGAAAACCTTTGATATAATATTTAGAATGCATTTTGATCATGAAGTAAAGGAAAACCTCTTAAATGTACAAATTTAGTTTGAGTGATATTGAAAAGCATCATGATTTCTAGATACCTTGTAAACTTTCTCACGTACAATTTCACCCTTCCTGGCCTGAAAATTTCACCTGTGCATCCTGTATTCTCTTTCCCTTTTTTCATACCTCGCAATTTTTTTATAGCCGTGTTCAGGTTCGTCTTGGCGAGCACCACATCGCGGAAACTGAGGGTACCGAGCAGTTCATCTCCTCCTCTCGTGTCATCAAACACCCCAAGTACAGCTCCTACAACACCAACAATGACATCATGCTGATCAAGCTGAGCAAGCCCGCCACCCTCAACCAGTATGTGCAGACTGTGGCTCTTCCCACTTCCTGCGCTTCCGCTGGCACCATGTGTAGAGTCGCTGGATGGGGAAACACACAGAGCTACTGTGAGTACCGGAGGTGCACCTTTTTAAAAAAGTGATCAAGTTCAGCTCAGTTACTGGTGAATCTGGTTGAAAAAAGTGCATCTAAATAGTCCATAACTACAGTTCAGTTGTGTATAATATTTACACATTATACATTAGGCCCAATGGTTACTTCACTCTTTACCTGTTCATAATAATCTGTTTCAGAAACATTTACATTCAAACCAAATGTAATCATAATGGTTGCATCCTTGTTGCATTCTTTATGCTTCGATAAAAGCATAGATGCAGATTCACTTTTCCGTTGTTGTTTTTACCCATTTCCAATTTGACCTGCACCTCCAGATGATGACAGTGACAAGCTGCAGTGCCTGGACATTCCCATCCTGTCTGATAGGGACTGTGACAACGCCTACCCTGGCATGATCACCAACGCCATGTTCTGTGCTGGATACCTGGAGGGAGGCAAGGACTCTTGCCAGGTACTGTAGTCAAGTTGTCAACAGGGTTCACCTGCAGAGGTCCTCCTTTTCCTGCACATTCTGAATAGTATAGCAATGTGTTAGTTTTTGATGTTGAATTGTATCTCTCTCTCTCAGGGTGACTCTGGTGGCCCCGTTGTGTGTAACGGTGAGCTGCAGGGTGTTGTGTCCTGGGGATACGGTTGTGCTGAGAGGGACCACCCTGGTGTCTACGCCAAGGTACAAAATGACTCCCATATTTAAAACGCAAGGATTTGCATTGCTAAACAGCATCAGCTTCTATAACCAAATCTGAGAAAAGAGGCGTGTATCTTTTTGGCTACCAAGCAACTGTATTGAAATCTGTTCTTTCCACCTTTGAGAAGATTGCCCTGCAACCATTAACTAGTTATAGTATACTACACTACAGTATGAATTATAATTGTAATTCATTTTAGCTTTTTTGTTACCACTTTGACTTTAGAATCTATTTAGTTTCATAACTAGTAATTATGACTATTATTTTATCCATCCATTCACAATATTCAGAAAGCTAAATAAAGAATTAGCTGCAATACATATGTGACAACCCTGGATCATTGAACCATATAACATATTATTTCTGTCTCCATTTTAGGTGTGCATTTTCAACGACTGGCTGGAGCAAACCATGGCCACCTACTAAGTCTGATCCTACCAGGCCTTACAACTACCATCACCTCAGCCATCATACCTCAAAAACTCTACCTCTGTTAAAGTGGGACAGCAGTCCCACTTTATTATTTTCCCATATTGCAAAATAAAGTCTTTCAGACTCACAAATATGTTTGTAATGGTTTTCATTGTGTTTCTACTCCCCGCACATATACATGATTGCCTCCCTTTTATATTACAGCAAATGATTTATTATTGCCTGATATGTTCATCAGGATTGGGAACATTTATGCTTTGGACCAATCAAGATGCACCTTTCAATAAAATTTAACATGATAAGCTCTCAAAACATAACATTATTTGAATTCTTGTGAACACCAGAACAATTTGTTATTTAATGTCTATAACCGGGAAGAAGAAATGTATAAATCCAATAAGGCAGATCTCTCACGCTTTCATTCGGGTTACCAGCACTGGCAGTGGGATCAGTTTTCCCACGCTGTCAAAATCCTTTCATTCAAAAAATCCCAATTTGAGCAATACTATTCAACTGAATTCTACAACCAATCTGCAACCAGACAATCAACGGTTGGGCTCCGTTCTATCAAATACCACTGTCACTGTCTAACGGGCTTCCACACGCATAGGGTGTATATTATTAACTCCAACAGTTTTTTTCTTAAATCCTAGGGTGTATTTATGATTCTGCCAGGTACTATAACAGGCTAAAACAAAGACCCATGGGGTTCATTTTTAACGCTTTCTTACACGTATCCTGCCCCTAAACAACAAGATGAAAACAATAGCAACAAGCATAAGTTAAGTTAAGTTAGTTATTATTAGGATTCAGCCCTCGGGGCACAGTGGATTTCGCCCTCTCTCACAAAAACTGCCCAAACAAATAGCTGAAAATGTTGAGATCACATCTATACTTCTCTTTTCACTTTTCACTAACATTTTAGGGTGGATTTTACGATTATTATTTTTTTTACCCTTTCTTACACAATCCTACAAAAATGACACAAATGAACACATGTTTCTGTACAATTGGGAACCAATAGAAATGGTTGTTATTATGATTCAAGCATATCTCCGGACTCTATTTCAGGACACAAACTGCCAAACAAATGTCATTGTCATGTCACAAACCTGTCATTTTACACATTGGTTATTCAAATATAGTACATCTACAAGCTCACAGTAATTAAGTCCCTTCCACAAGATTGTACACAAATATATTCACTTTTTTTATCATAGAACATGCAGGAATGCAAAAAGCAGTTTCAATTGCATGTGAAAAGGGCCCAACACTGAAATCTCATCATAGTACGATGGTGTGCGTGGGTTTGATCAATCTAGGGGTTTGATTGCTAATGCCTGAATATGCAAGACACGCCCCCTAATTAACATACGGCTGATGAAATACAGGAATAAATAAATACGAAAACGAATATAATAAACATATAAAAAAACAAATAAATAAATAGTTAAATAGATGCAGAAATACACAAATAAATGTGTAAATTGTCACATAAATAAATAAATGTATTATAATGTTTATTTCTTTATCATTACTATTTGTTTATTTACTTCATTATTTTTAGATATAGCAGTTTTTGTCCTCCATACAGATTCAATCCCTGAATAACGGCCTGTGCAATGTATTATTTATTTATTTATCTATCTATCTATCTATCTATCTATCTATCTATCTATCTATCTATCTATCTATCTATCTATCTATTTATTTATTTATTTATTTAAAATGTGCTCTGTACAATGAGAAAATCATATTGGGCAGTAGAAATATAATGAAAAGAATCACAAGAATCACAAACAAAGTAAAACGTAAGTCTCAAATACTTTATTATGCAAGATGGAAAAAATGCTAAAGGAACAGCAATAATACTGGAGGTAAAGTGTGTGATGTATGATGACTATGACAGCTGAGGTGATGGCAGTTGTAAAGATGGGCCTCCATGAAATCAAACTTAGTTGCTGGCCATGGTTTGCTCCAGCCACTCGTTGTACCGGCACACCTAAAAATTGAGACAGAAAAGGTTTAACATACTCAGCATGGGCGGCTTTTGACCTATATTTATAGGGTACTATATACTGTACATAGTTGTGTACTGTATTGTTCATGGTTTGTTTTTAATAACATTGCAAAAATTGCACATACCACAATAGCACATATGGAGTATCAGCGCAGTTACAAGTTATTGCCATTATGAGATATTTTAGGATTAACCATTTTGATGGGCGCTAGCCCCTCCTATGTCCAGCTTTGTGTGTTTGTGTGTACCCCATACTAGCGATGATTGGATTGGCTGAGTACGGAATGTGATGTATGATGATACACAAGTGTGATTTTTTTAAGGACACGAATCCTCTTGTATTCTGTAAATGTTGCTGTTGTTATAGTGTAGTATTGTATGCCAGAGTTAAATGTTGGTTTAGAGATCTTTTTCTTCACTCTTTTTTTTAACTAGTACAAGGTCCCTAATTGCCTCTTGGAAAGAGTACTTTTATAAAAAACTGAACTGAATTAAATTACAAGGGCAAAAACGACTCTTTAGCAAGCAAGTCCCTGCTTTATTGGTGTGTCTCTGTTATATGAACATACACACAAACGGGAGATGTTTGAGGCATACTGTACCTTGGCGTAGACACCGGGGTAGTTCTTCTGAGCACAACCATTGCCCCAGGACACAACACCCTGCAGCTCACCATTACACACGACAGGGCCACCAGAGTCACCCTGAGAGAGAGAGAGTGGAACAACAATTCATAACATACTCAATTCAACAACAGTACAATTCAACTGATCTGACACATATTGCTTTACTATTCAGAATGTGGAAAAGGAGGACCTCTGCAGGTGAACCTTGTTGACTACAGTACCTGGCAAGAGTCCTTGCCTCCCTCCAGGTATCCAGCACAGAACATGTTGCTAGTGATCTGGCCAGGGTAGGATAATTTACATTCCCTATCGGTCAGGATAGGAATGTCCAGGCACTGCAGCCTGTCTTCATCATCCCCTGGATACAGGTCAAAGTGTGGAAATGGTTTAAAACAATGGAGGAAAAGTAAATCCGGATTTATACTTTTATCAAAGCATGTATTGAGAATGCAACTTAGCATTAAGGATGCAACCATTATGATTACACTTTTAATGTCAATGTTTGTGAAACAGATTATTATGAAGATGATTAAGAGCAACGAAGAGGGATCTTTCTACACACTCTCACACACATAATGGAGAGATTAGACCTAATGTACATGTAAATATTATATCAACTATATAAACATACAACTGAATTCTTACGGTAAATTTAGATCCACCTTTTCTCAGGTTCGCCCGTACTGATCACTTTTTCAAAAGGTGCTATACTCACAGAAGTTCATGGTGTTTCCCCAGCCAGAGACTAAGCACCAGGTGCCAGCGGGAGCGCAGGTAGTGGGCAGAGCCACAGGCTGCACATACTGGGTGAGGACGGCAGGCTTGCTCAGCTTGACCAGCATGATGTCATTGTCAATTTTGTAGGAGTCATAGTCGGGGTGGCGGATGATAAGGGAGGACTGGATCCACTGCTCGGTACCCTCGTCGAGGATGGTATGGTGCTCGCCAAGACGAACCTGAACACGGCTGACACTGCATGGTGAAAAGGTGGATTAACATGAGTCTATGGGAGATTAGATGTAGCTCCCCACATGTATGTCGACTGTATGACAGAATTATTACGGGAACTTACATTTTAAAGACATCTCACCTATAAATGTGTATAGGCTATGACTTGCATTCATATGCAAATGGGGTGGGGGGGGGGTCCAGTGAGAGTGTGAGAGTGAGTGAGTGTACTATATTACTGTACTAACGACAAATTTGGAGTACAACTTTGGAGTATGGTTGCATTCCATTGAACATCCATCTCCAGTTTGTCTCTCGTGTGTCTTTGGCACATGCTATGTCTGTCATATTCTTCATATCGTATATATCTTGAATTGATTCTGGGCATGTCATAATAGGTGAACAAAATAAAGGTGAGGAGGGGAGTACCCAGGATTATGGAATCCTGGGTACTCTGGTCAACAAAGGTAGCAGATCATTTGGCCTGAGTCATGTGACTTATGTTACATATTTTTAGGTATTAATAATCATAAATTGTTACATGTATTTAGTGAAATTATGATTAAGACATATATCATAGTTTGGAAAACTGAGGGACTCCTGGAAAAACTTTAAAAAAATTAAACTTAGGTTTAAGAAGGTGACGATGAGGAGGTTTACAAGCATTTATATTGTGAAGCATTGTAACAATAACATTCAACACTAACAATATATTAAACATTGAAATGACATTCAAGTGAGTTAATCAAAAGGCATCCTAAAGGTCGTCTTACGGCTTGGAGCAGTGAGCAGCAGACACAACCCAGTTCTCGTTGAGCAGGGAGCCACCACAGAAGTGGTAGCCAGCGTTCAGAGACACCTGATAGGGATTGGAGTGTTCCTCACACTCATACCCTCCGACGATCCTGTCTTCCTCCGCAACTGAAAACACACACACATGATGTACCAGTAAAAGTTGTAAGCTGCTAGATATTCTGTGCTCCATGGGAACAAATGAGAATTTCAGTTACAGTCGCATACAGTGGTGTCACAATTTGCCTAATCCACAATTCGATTCGACTTTGTATTTTTAGCTAGGATGTTCCGGGGACCCCACGTGTTAATGTGTCCCTTTGTGTATGTGTATGTCGGTTGTCTTCATTCTAAAGCAGGTATAGCTCCAAACGTTTTCCCACAAATTGTTTATTAAGAGTGTCCTGTCACTCACGCATGCACCGTTTATCACCCTCGAGCTGCCGTTCATACAGAACCCAGGGCCGAGCCAGGCCGGGCCTTCATTTTCAGGCAAGTTGAGAACTTTACCTTTATTTGAATATAGGCTGATTCATGGTCATGTGTTTTGGTTTGGATTTTTCCTTTAAATATGTTGGGTTTAGGGTCTAGGCCTATACTCACAAGCAGCTCCGATGAGCAGAATGAAGACCAGAGACATCATGGTTGCTGTGTGATCTTGTGATGAGAGGACTTCACCTGAACCCCTGGTTTATATGGAGTGATCAGTCCCTACAGACACACCCACCACACACGGGGTGGACTAATCAGCATGCTCAGATAAAATCTTATTTAACAGTTGTACTGACAACGATGAAAAATGTGTTAAGAGGTAGCTAGCAATTCTTTGTTTGAAGTAACTAATTTGAGCACATTGCAAATTCTCTTGTATATTGTGCAATATCTTTACATTTTGGTGCTTTGAACATTTGTATATGAACTTCAATAGTAAAAAAGAACATCTTAAAATGTAGTGGACCCAACCAGTGGGTACAAAATGTCTAACCTTGACGTGGAAGTGAGCACTGCAGATGGCCTGGTCTCACACAAACACACACGCGCGCACGAACACACGCGCACGAACACAAGCGTGTGCACGCACATACAAATTCAATTTCATCAGTCCCTGCATATGGCGTGTGCAATTTTAGATCAAGGATAAATGTTTAATAAACAAAGGAAAATGGTGCTATGGTGAAACCAAACGGGCCTATGCTGGATATGAACATTCATCAAAAGTAGTTCTATTTCATAGGGTATAGTTGGAAACATGGAAACGATACATAGATTTTTCTTTTTCAAATTTTAATTTGCTATAGCCTAATTATGTAATTAAAACGGGAGACAATCATACAGTATATTTGGGGCGTACTGTATAGAAAAACAATCAGAAGAATCACAACAAGTTAAATTGAAGTCTGAAAGACTTTATTATGCAAGATGAAAAAGAAAAAATAGTGGACGTATGAGGCTAGTAGTTGAAAGTTGCATAGGCTACAGGAGGTAGGATCAGACTTAGGAGCTGGCCATGGTTTGCTCCAGCCAGTCGTTGAACAGGCACACCTGAAGATGAATACAGAAAAAAATACCATATTATGCTCAGCTTGACTTTGGCCTATATTTATAGGATTTAGTTGTGTATGGTTCTTTGGTTCAAGGTTCCAGGGTTTTATTTATCATGCTTACTGTGAATACTGTAGCTGTTGCAACAGGCAGTGATATTAGCTATCTCAACATTGTGGATAAAATATTAATAAGACTGATAACCAATTCTGTTATTATTATTGTTATTATGTGTACCATACAGCCTATTGTACTAGATGCAGTATATTGTTTACCTTGTGTACTGTGTTTGTACTGAATTGTACAAGTACAGTATGCAAGTCTCTAAATTTCCTCTCAGGTATGAAAACATCTATTTGCATGAATTCAATTTAATTGAATATAATTATTTTTTTAATATAATATAATTTAATTTCACATACATATAACTCATAGATAAGATGTTTGAGGCATTCTGTACCTTGGCGTAGACACCAGGGTGGTCCCTCTCAGCACAACCGTATCCCCAGGACACAACACCCTGCAGCTCACCGTTGCACACAACGGGGCCACCAGAGTCACCCTGAGAGAGTGGAAGAGAAAGAGAGAGAGAACAAAAATAGAAAGAGGAGGAAAGTGGAACAAGAATACATTCATTTCTCAATACATCAAGAACATCATATTCTACTGTTCTGACACACTGCTTTACTGTTCAGATGCATTGGTTGGAGAAGGAGGACCTCTGCAGGTGAACCTTGTTGACTACAGTACCTGGCAAGAGTCCTTGCCTCCCTCCAGGTATCCAGCACAGAACATGGCGTCAGTGATCTGGCCAGGGTAGGCGTTGTCACAGTCCTCATGAGACAGGATGGGAATGTCCAGGCACTGCAGCTTGTCACTGTCATCATCTGGGGTATAGGTCAAAGTGGAAATGATTTAAAACATGCTTTCTCAAAGCATAAAAGGGAAATATTTTTCTTCTACCTTGACCTTGAACTGAATTGTTATGGTATAGAGTAGTACATGCACTCAGTTTCAGTGGTAACTGAGCATAACATTATCACTTTTTAAAAGGGTGGTACTGTACTGTACTGTACTGTACACTAACAGTATACTCACAGTAGCTCTGTGTGTTGCCCCATCCAGCGACTCTACACATGGTGCCAGCGGGGGCGCAGGAAGTGGGCAGAGCCACAGCCTGCACATACTCGTTGAGGGTGGCGGGCTTGCTCAACTTGATCAGCATGATGTCGTTGTTGATGTTGTAGGAGCTGTACTTGGGGTGACGGATGACACGGGAGGAGGAGATCCACTGCTCGGTACCCTCATCGACCGCGATGTGGTGCTCGCCAAGACGAACCTGAACGCGGCTGGAAAATAGAGGGACATGTGAGAACGTTAGGCTCATGTTAGAGTTCCTCTCCACTTTGTAAAATTGTGCATTTATATAGCGCCTTTATCCAAGGCGCTTTACATAGATTGTGCATTACATTCACCCATTCACACACTGATGGCAGCGGAAACCATGCAACCATTACGCTTTGATTGTATTTCTTATGCCCTGTATCTGTAATGTAAAAAAATCACTATGCTAGTCTCATGGTACCTGATTTCCCGCATGTGGCATCTATAGAGTTATCGATCCATCTTTTCTGGTTGATGTTTTCTTACGCCTCATGTCATGAGGTGAGTTAATCAAAAAATGTAATCCAGACTAAAATATGAATATATAAATAAGATAAGACTATTGTCTTACGACTTGTAGCAGTGAGCAGCGGACACAACCCAGTTCTCGTTGACCAGGGAGCCACCACAGAAGTGGTAGCCAGAGTTCAGGGACACTGTATGGGGCTGGGAGTGTTTCTCACACTCAAATCCTCCGACGATCTTGTCCTCCTCCGCAACTATAAACACACACATGGAATATACCATTAATTATTGTGTCCTCCGTAAACAGAAGGGATAAATAAAAATAAAGAATGGATGGGTTGAATAAAAGAACAGACTCTCCAAAATCAAATTTAATTGTATCCATCCAGCACTGATAGTGGCTTTAAGAAATGAAGAACAGTTGATTACAAGGTGTGAATAACAACAGAAATTAAGTATTTTAAGATTTTACAGAGCATGCAACACGACATCAAGAATAAGGATTTGGAAACAAAACAAAACGTGGGAATTGGAATTGAGAATTATAACCCTTCTGAAAACGAATGGGAGGAAGTATGCCTTTATGGCCAAAAACAAACAAATAGCCTAGTCCAAATCAGAGAGCGTTTGACAGGAAGGTCCAACATATGTATTTTAGAACTATATAGCTAGTTTACTGCCAAAATACTGTTGGAAATGGACACGTTTATATTATGGTCACCAACTATAGTAATTTCATCTTATTTTTAGTGAATTATTCTTATTGGTATTTTCTTTAACTATAACATGTTGGGTTGTCACTTTTAGTTAAATAATGTACTTTTTACTGTAGACAGCCAGGTATATCTATTAACTGATTCAATCTATGATTGGATGTTTCTGTTACATATTGTTTTGTGTCTTTTGGTTTTATGTAGGCTATTTCCTTGGTGGTATTGTGTTTATTAACTATGAAATAGATAAGAGCACCGTTTATGTGAATAACCAAAAGGGATGAACAAATGGGGGTGTTTTTAAAGAAAGAATAGGTGAATGCCTTTTAGATCTAGGCCTATACTCACAAGCAGCTCCGATGAGCAGAATGAAGACCAGAGACATCATGGTTGCTGTGTGATGCTGTCGATGAGTGGACTTCACCTGGACCTCTTGTTTATATGGAGTGGTCGGTCCCTACAGTGGTCAGTCCCTCCAGGACACTCCCCAAACACACTTGGTGGACCAATCAGTATGGTCAGAAACAATTATGTTACAAGACCAAACTGTTGCTCCTGTAAGGAATTTGTATAATTTGATTATCGTATTTATAAAGAAATAAATAGCTCTAAATACATTTCTGAAACGTTTGCATTCCATTCAGTATATAAAAATAACAAATCTGCACACCAGTATTGCTGCTCCCAAATGCAGGTTTACTTATGTAACTCAAAGTGTTACTGTACATAAGTATTTTTTTATTCTAACATACACTGTTACTTTTGATCCAGCACCCAGCCTAGTAGCATGTGCATGGCTTTTATCGGTTTAGCAGCTTCTCTCTTAAAGTGCATTCTTACTACTGATATCACAATTCATAGCCTATACTAAAATTGAATGTATACTTTTTTTCTTTAAAATTGTTCTTTTCATTTGTACCGAAATAAAGCTTTTCATTCATTCATTCATACTTTATTCCTTAATGGCATGGGACTCACATTGGTAGCTATACTTTGTTTAAATTAAAACAGTTGAGCCTGCAAGCATTGCAAATGCGCATTATTTGTTATGTGTTGATGCTGTCAACAACTGCATAATATGAAGTAAAATGAACACATGAAAGTAGTGGACTGTCCAGTGGATCTTATCATCTTACCAGTAGGACATAGTGTTCTGGATTAGTCTTGCATTTGGAAAATGATGCAACTTGTTTTGCGTCTAATCTTGAAATGCCACGAGTGGAGTCCTGCAGATGGCCTGGTTCACACACGGACACGCACACGACGCGCACGCACACGCACACGCACAAACACACACACACACACACACACACACACACACACACACTTTCACCTGAAAAGGGTTATACAAATACATTTAGAGGTTCAAACTAACATAATTTCATGCCTGAACTTTTGGTCGATTTTCTTTTACTAAAAAGCACATGTAACAGAATTACTGTACACACTATGAAACAAATGGGCCTGAGATGAGCGGCACTTTTTCAATCACCATGAAGTAGTTCAGTCTGTCCCTGGATGATTAAATGCAAAGGAAATATTTACATTTACATGTCAAACATTGTGCTTCTACACGATACAATATTTGAAGGATTAATTAGCTAATATAAAAATGATCTCATGTTTGTAAATTATTTCAAGTGGAACACGCAGGCGGCAGGCCTACAGATTTTCTTTAATTTGTATTATTATTTTTGGCAATCTTATAATTTGACTTATTTTCTTTTTCTGGAGGGATGTATTTTAGGCTTTTCTGCCTTCATTCGATAGCAAAGTAGAGAGAGAGTCGGGGAGTGAAATCTAAAGATGTGCCGGGGAATCAAACCCGAGACTGATTTCCTTTGTTAAAAAGAAAATCTACTGAACAAAGCGGATCAGTCTGGATCAGTCTGCTGTCAGGCACAAAAGCCTATGTGATACGCACCTTTGGCTTTGGTCATCAGTATCCCAATTTATGATAAAAAACAATTAAATAGACTTCACAGATAAAGTTCAAATGATTTATTTTCCAGTACAAAGGATGGAAGATGCTCATGACATGATGATAAAGTGCATGAATTGGACTGGAGAATGATCAGGATCACTTAGTATTTGGCCATGGTGTCCTCCAGCCACTGGTTGAAGATGCAGACCTAAACAAGAGACATTAGAAGTTAGTAAAACAAAATCACTCATTTGCCAATCCAACAGAAGTTTAACCTGACATGGAATGGTAATTACCATGTCTCGTTAAACCTGTTTTAATGTATTTCTCGCTGTTGTCCTGATTTTTTACCATGAACATAATTGTGTGTAAGTGTTGTTGCTGTTGTTGCTGTTTTGTCTTGTTGTGATTGTTATGAGACCGAAGACAAATTTCCACATTGTGGACAATAAATGAAACTAACTAATTATTCCAGTGTTATCTTAAATACAATATACAGAGTAAATAATATTATACAAACGTTAGTTATTTTTTTCAGGTGGTTTCAAGTGTTACCTTGGCGTAGACACCAGGGTGGTCCCTCTCAGCACAACCGTATCCCCAGGACACAACACCCTGCAGCTCACCGTTGCACACAACGGGGCCACCAGAGTCACCCTGAGAGGAGGGACGTGGAAATTAGCCACAGTGGAACAATGATTAGATATCTAAATAATTAACAATGATGACAGAGCTACCTAATTATTACATGACATGAGTATGGGAAATGTTGTTAACTACATACCTGGCAAGAGTCCTTGCCTCCCTCCAGGAATCCAGCGCAGAACATGGCGTTGGTGATCATGCCAGGGTAGGAGTTCTCACAGTCCTCATCAGAGAGGATGGGAAGGTCCAGGCACTGCAGCTTGTCACCGCTAACGGCTGCAAGTCAAACAGATTTGGGGTGGAAAGTGGTTTGAATGACAGAAAGGGTAATGTGGAAGAATATTCACTATGCATTATAGTCTGGTGTTTGTTTGCTTTCTTGTGTCTTGTGTCTATTGTTGATGGTGCTTGTCTGCTGTGTCTGATAAAATCTATGAAAATGAATATATA
>OOFJ01137783.1:0-10822 GCA_900323375.1 Benthosema glaciale
CAGCTAGAAGGTCCTGGGTTAGATTCCCGCTGGGGACGCTGTGGGTGCTGGCGGCGTGTCTCCTCCTCCGCGTCATCAGTGCCCATACCCGAGGCGGGGTTGGCGAAAGGGCCTTTCTGTGTGGCGTTTGCATGTTCTCCCCGTGTCCCCTAGGGTAGGTACCCTCACAAAAAACATGCAGTAATCCTGGTCTCTAAACTGCCTCCCCCTGGCCAGCCGGGGTGCCTGATGGAGGGGAAAGGAACTGGTTGGAATAACGTGTTCCTTCCACGCGCTACGTCCAACCAGGGAAACTCCCACCTGTCAGGGGGAAACCCCCCCCCCCCTGTCAGGTGTAAAGGAGCAACTTGGACACTCATGCATGAAGGAAGCATGTTCAAGTCCGTTAATCTCCCCAGGTTGGCGGAGGGTATGTAGAGCCCAGGATCACATTAGGCAATTGACACATGGGTGAAAAAGGGGTTACAAAATCGTGGGATAAATATTTTAAATAAAAAGGAAAAGGGATATACATTCATATGTTCAATCTAAATTAAATGAAAACTGCCTGAAGAAGATAAGATAAATCTTTAATAACCCTTGAGACAAAATTTAGCAATTGGTCGGTAATAAAGACATTCATTTCAATCTGTCAGCAGCCGTGGAGCTCTGCAGCTGCAGAGAGCAGCCGTGACGCTCTGCAGCTGCAGAGAGCAGCCGTGGAGCTCTGCAGCTGCAGAGAGTAAGAGAGAGACATGCAGAGGGAAACCTCGAGGAAACACCCTGTACACAATGCAGAATGTGTGTGCTATCACAGCACACAGACGCGCACACACACACGCACGCACGCACACACCAGCATCTTCCGTGCTACAGTACATATGGGTTGCAGCATTCTGCTGTTGCTAGGAGACGCGTGAAACTCTCAATTCTCTCTCAATTCCTTGTCAGCTGTTTACACCACTAGCAAATTTAAAGCAATATGACGACTACTACTACTACTACTAATATTACTAATATTACTAATTATTCTAAAAAAAAAATATGATAGGGCGAGATTCAGGACAGCTGTGTTATCGTCTACAGCCTGAAAATGTCATTATCATCATCGTGAGGTAGATACTCAGAGATATTGGGCAGATCGTCCAGTGAGACATACTGTAGAGGACAGAGAACCTCTTGTGTATAATATAAATCCTGGGACTACAGTTATGCACATATAGGGTGACCAGATGTCCCTCATTTCAAATACTTTTCTGGTGTCCCACAAATTGAGCCCCTGTCCCACATTGTGACTACCTGACAGGCGTCAGTGTTCAAATGCCCTAATAGTTAGTCCCCTAATAGTTGGCTTTCTGTTGTAAAGCTCTTTCATTGTCTCTTTTCCTGCTAGATGTGTTTTTATTAAGTCCCCTATTATTCCCCTATAGGCTAAAGCAGTGGTGCCACTATATATTTCCACTGACTACAGAAGGCCACATTGCATATTACTGTCGTATCAAAAATAGCCAATCTACAAGCTTGTAGATTAGTGCTGTGATTATGCACTGTAGCTGTTTAATCAGTGTTATTTTTGCATGGGTTTTGGTACAGTTAGCTTTGCAACCTTTGTGAAATTAATACTTACCTCATTATTACAGTTACCACTTTATATACTGGTCACATGGCCTAAGTGTATTCTGCATTGGTTTACGCACTTACTTGCCTCTAAGCAACTCATTTTATAGGCAACACTAAAGTCATTATTTGTCTGTATGTTTTTTGCAGTTTCACTCCTTTTTCACTACATGCACCTGAGTCTACAATAAATATTTGGAGATTGAAGCATACTTCGTGACTCACATGTCCTCTGTGAATGGAGTTTAGCTGGCTGTCAAATTGTGGTTGCTATACCTCAAGGAGGACAGCATAACCTCCTTGTGGACACAGTTGCATACTGTAACAGGCAAAGAGATAGCCGGTTTTGTTCAGCATTCAACTATTGAGTACTGAATTGAATTGAGTATAGCCTGTTGACTTTGCAATTAACTCCAGAAAGCATCAGTGTTTAACCATTTGATTTGCTGCCTATAGTACCGTATATCATATTCTGCTGTGATTATGATGCCTTGCCTTCCAATCCCCGCTCAGGGGCACAGGATCAAAACTTAAATTGTCACCTTGCTTTGTGTCCTTGTTTACTGTTGATGGCAGGCTTTCCAGCGGTGGCCTGCTGCCATTAGGCACCAGGGGAGTGTGGACAGGGGCTTTTGGTCTCCGTCTAATGATGCGGTGCCTTGTGTCCCAGACTGATGATGCATGGAGGTGTCAGGCAGGCATGCCGAGGCTGGGCCGGGTTATGGTGGCTAATGCGGCTTGTAAAGTGCCAGATATATAGATGGGTTTTCCTGGGCTGCGCCAAGGTTAGGCTTCTTGGCCAATGAGGTGTGCAAATGCTTATTAAGCCCTAAAAAAAAACATGCCTGCCCTGTTTGCCTGCCTTCTTTCTTTCTTTCTTTCTTTCTTTCTTTCTTTCTTTCTTTCTTTCTTTCTTTCTTTCTTTCTTTCTTTCTTTCTTTCTTTCTTTCTTTCTTTTTTTCTTTCTTTCTTTCTTTCTCTCTATCTCTCTATCTCTCTATCTCTCTATCTCTCTCTACCAGCCTTTTTTTGAATGGTCTATTCTCCTCTCCTGCTTCCAATGGCTCCTCCTGGTCTATAAATAGATACGGCTGCTACCCTCGTCTTATTTTGTACCGATATCCAAACCTGCTGGCTCAGCATATAATGCCAAACGAACAGGGGGGTCACTTGTGGAGTAAAAGGCAGTTTTGGGGAAGTTGCTGCTGTGATGCTTACTGGTGTTTAAAGGGATACTTCACCATTTTTGCCAAAAAATACATGTTAATGACATTTAGAAGATTTAGAACACTTTCCTGGGGGTCTTTATGTGTGTAATATGTGGTTTTAGATATTTTAGATTTTAGCAGTGAGCCCAGTGTCTCTGATGTCATCAACACTCTATTCTGGACTACATGTTGTTTTGGTAAGACAGCCCTCCCACTATCCACAAGGCAGGGCATTATTGGAATTGTAGTCCAGGAGTGAGTGTCAATGACATCAGAGACACTGGGCTCACTGCTAAAATCTAAAATATCTAAAACCACATATTATATATATGTGTATGTTATACAGTATGTGTGTCTTTAGAATGGGGGCTTACCTTTGCCCCAACTTTGTCACTGTTTCCCAAACAGTTTTTTTTTTGTTCGAGAGCCAATATGTATGGGCCCAAGAAAATTAATATTATTAAAGGGGAATTCCACCCATTTTCAACATTTTACTATGTCATTAATATGCCTTAGAGTTGTTGTGTGGAAATAATAATAAAAAAAAGTTCCTCCATTCTGTGTTTCCTAGAAATGGAGGTCTGAAAACATGGTGAATCACATCTTCATTAGCCTGGCAAATAAGCCAGACCGAATCGGCTATATTAGTCTGGCTTATACCGTGCACAGTGTGTGTGCTATATTAGTCTGGCTTATTAGTCCGGCTACATCGTGATGATGTCATCAAGATGTGATTCACCATGATTTTTTTCAGACTGTGTTTTCTAGTAAACACAGAATGGGGGGACTTTTTTTATTATTATTATTTCCACACAAAAACTCGGGTGGAATGCCCCTTTAAGTATTGTGTAAATAAAATGAACAAAATGTATACCATGAATAAATAAAAATAGTTTACAAACTAGCTCACAATGCTGCTCAAGGCATGTTTTAGTTCCTATGCACGACTGTGTGTGTGTGTGCGTGTGCGTGTGCGTGTGCGTGTGCGTGTGCGTGTGCGTGTGCGTGTGTGTGTGTGTGTGTGTGTACCACAGAATGCGATGATTGGATTGCCTATATGAGCACGGAATGTGTTGATGCATGATGATTAAGAGCGCCCCTCACTTCACACAAGTGTGATTTTCTTTTATCGCACACATTGGCCCAAGGCGCGTATTTAGTTCTCCCTGAAGTTCAGCCCTCTGGCATCGCCTCTGCTGACACCACTTCAAGCCTATAGGAGAGCCCTACAGTAGCTGGTCTGATGTTAATGAACGGTTCAATTAAAGCCCATTGGTGCAGTGAGCTGTGAATGAGCGAATGGGGAGCAGTCCAGTAATTCACTGACAGGAGAGAGAGACACGGCTCCACGGATGTACTCATAGTCCTCCAGAATTCCCTGGGGCAGAATTGAGTTCAAAGGTCAAATGACTGGCGGTGACCTCCGGTTGACTCCCATCTAGAGATTGGCACTCACATTGATAACACAGGCTTTTGTCAAGCTACCCGTAAAGGCAAGTATATTGTGCAAATATTGCAGTGAAATGCAATTTCCGGCATCAGCTTTTATTGAAAGCAAAGCACAAAAAGCTTTTGATCTCCAAAGTGTCAGAGGATTTTCTTGGTACCGACCCAGATACAAATTGAATTTGATTTTATTTCAACATGTTCCTTATTTCAATTTCAATTAATGCTATCATTCATTATCATTGCATTTGTTTTATATAAAATGTGGCCTGTGTTGGTACAGTATATGTCCAGCGTCTGTGCTGTGCATTATCAATAGTCTGGTGTAGTCCTATTGTCATGGCATAAATTAGCTACACGACATTGAAAATAATGATGATGTGAGCTTTATGACGGACAGCATGATACTTGGGCTGTGTTTTAGCACTGAGCTCAGCTGAGACGTCTAGACTGCGTCAGCCCCTCTGGATGTCTGCTGCTACAGATTTAGGTTGTATTGCGTTCCCAGACATCTGGGTTAGCCATTAATAGATGCTGTCCTTCTTTCTGAATTCTCTGGCTCTCAGCATGGCTGTGTGATTCCTGATCACAGCTGAAACTCATCTACTGTAAATGTCCCTATAGGCTACCTCCTAAAATAGGCCAGCCAAGGTGCCCCCCACAAACTTGTGAATTATCAATCCAGCCCACAGCCAGGGGGGAAAGTTTGTTTATTTTCCCCAAATATATTTTGTGTTTACAGATGTGCTCCTTTCTCTCTTTCTTCTCCATTTTGTGTTTATTTGAGAATTACATTTCAGCTTCATAAGAGAGCATGCTAGTCAGAGTCAGTGACAGACAGGTAGCCTATAGATTGGAGTGAGAAGACGGGTCTGAATGAAAGTAAAGGCAAATGACTCAAACACACTTGACCTGATCATTATAGTTTTCAGGTCTTGTCTAGTTCTGAAGCTATTGATTATTTTCTTAACAATTATTCTATTGATTACTTTTTTGATTAATCGAATAGTGTTTAGTAGTAACAGTGAAAGTGTGTTTTTTAACATTATTAATAAACCACTTTACAAATCCCATAGCTGGAGAGGACGAAGGCTCTCCACAGCAGCCAGAGCAGTGCTAAAAGGTAAATCGACGGTCGCCGCTTTGATACATATAGAGTAAACGTTATCTACGAACACGTTCGTAAAAAGCAAATTGAGGTACTTATAGCTTATCTACGATTCAAATCATATATTATTTTATATTTTGTCCGGCACAATGTTATTGAAAGTAGAGCTAAAAACTCACAACGCACTGCATCGTAATCATAGAGTAGCTTGTAGATCTGTTGATATTTTCACTATTTTTGCGATTTTCGCAATTATTATTATTTTTTGTTTAGCTTTTCAACTATGACACACCATAGGGATTGATTGTTAATCAATGGCTGATTTCAGTTAAATCTAGCTAGTGAGTATATTAAATTCTGTTACACAATAGCGCTATTTATGGCATAACTTGGCTAGAAGTATATATCATGCAAAGTATATTTGCATGCATGTTCCAGTGAACACTGGAACATGCAACACTGGTTTACCTACAAACACAGGCGTTGCCTCACTCATTCAACAACGATAACCCAGAACCATTGTCTCATATTGTCTTCAAAAGCAGCGGTAGCGGTATATGCCATTAACTGTCATGTTGAATTATAAAACTATTAGCTCTTTTTCTTTTTTTAATTACCAGAATTGACTATGTTGAATTATTAATTTCATAATTTATATCCACTGGACGTAATCCATCTTGCAAAGTGTATGCGGATGTGAGGAAGTGAGACATTAGTGGTGCCCAAGGGCTTGTATAAAATATTTACTTACTCTTAGTTATACTTAGAGAGACATTATGACAACCTTTATGGTGCAACAGCTTTAATTTGAGTCATGTGTAAGTCTTATTGACATGGAATCCATTTACTCTAAGGGGGGTCTTCAATGTTTCTCTGCAGGTCAACTTGGTCAAGGACCCCTTAGCTGCAGAGAGATGAAGCAGGCTAGGGCCCCTACTACACATATGTTACGGATTAAAAAAATCATAAATAGCTTCATGGATTTCATAGGTTTTGTTTATACATTATATTTTCTATTAATTTGATTTATGTTAACGTGTATTTACAGACATTTAACCACTTAAACCTTCAATATATAGTCAACTTAGGTTTGGCTCTGCACTAGCTGCTCTTCCCTCTACCGTCTACTCTACACCAAACCTCTTTCCCGAACAAACCTACAAACTCACAACATGTTGCAGCACATTGTGAGCTTGTAGATTGGCTGTTTTTGGGCAAATGTTCCCCCCCAAAACAGGAATGCTAGGATTCAAGTGGTTAATGTGGGAATAACAGATTTGGGGGCTCCCCTGTATAGTAACTGATGACGCCCTAGCAGTCCCAGGACCCCTGTTGAAGACCCCTTAATTAGGCTAAATTTGAACTGTGTTTAAAGGCCCAGTGAAAAGGAAACGGAGGGCATTTTACTTTGAAGTTTTTAGCCTGTAAGTTCCTGTAACACTGGTGGAGAAGTTTCTGAACCAATCAGAGGTCACATCCCTCTAGGCTATGGGGTTTATGATATGTTACTTCCGCATCTGAGAACGGCACGCTGTACAGTATGTTTGTAAACAAAGTGCCGGCGTCGTGTGTAGCAATGCCAGGGGATTACTTCTTACCTACACACAACCTATATACATATTTTAGCGTGATGATTAAGTTTAAACCGAGGAAATCACTATCTGGAAGCCAATTTGAATGGATTTATAAACGGACTAGTTTCTAATCACAACCAGCTGTGTGTTGACGACGATTCAGCCATAGGAAAAAACTAACGGTGAGCTTAATTTCTATTGGCTTTTATTGATCCCAACCGTGACACGTCATTATCATGCAGCATGTTTTCGTTTTCAGGAAGTAATTAAAACATATATTTTTATGGACTTTTGATATAAAAATACACAAAAATGAAAATGTTCCATTGTTAGATATGGCCATATAGTGACCACATATGTGGTCTAAAAGTGTGAAAAAGTTACTGTTAATTTCACTGGGCCTTTAAAGCTTGTCGTAGCCTAACTGCATTTCTCACACCAAACCCATATAAGCTGCTACACTTGGCTGAGACTGAGAGACAGACAGACAACATTCTTGTCCCTGCAAGGACACGATGTCCTCATAAAGGCACAATAATAAAGGCACTCTCACTTCCACTCTCTCTCTCTCTCTCTCTCTCTCTCTATCGCACGCACGCACGCACACACGCACGCACGCACGCACGCACGCACGCAGACGTACAACACATACTGAAGTGGAGTGATGGGTGGACGACCTTGTCCTTGCGTGTCGGTGTATGGTGACAGCCTGGCCGACGTGAGGTCGGTCGGCATGTGTCGCCTGGACGAGTGAAACAATCTATTTCGGTGTGTGAGCGTCTCACGTATATAACGCTCCTGTCCTGTGATCTATACAAGGTGATCTCTTTATGCTCCTGTCCTGTGATCTATACAAGGTGATCTCTTTATGCTCCTGTCCTGTGATCTATACAAGGTGATCTCTTTATGCTCCTGTCCTGTGATCTATACAAGGTGATCTCTTTATGCTCCTGTCCTGTGATCTATACAAGGTGATCTCTGAAGCTGAAGTCCAGTCCGACCGCCGCGACGCAGCCTTTCAGTGAAACCCCACACCGCCGAGTCACTTGAACCAAGTGCGGTCGGTTTGTTTTTTATTTATCTCCCCTGGAATAAAAAGTTGGTGCTCGCATGCACCATCGATACCATCGACCACCTGGAACCCCCTCACGGACCACCGTTGGTCGCCGGAACACTGGTTGAAAACCACTGCATTACAACACGCCATGAAGGCAAAATAAAAACACTGGAGGACTCGAGGAGTTTTGCTTGAGGGATGCCTCTACTTGTGCTCACATCACAACGCGTCGTATATAGAAATGCGTTAATGTGAACTTGCAGATCTGCCAGTGCTACGTTCACTCTTAAGAAGAAGTATATAGGGCTTAATTTAAGTGGTTCAAAATAAATGTCCCTCCTCCAGTTTTTTATTTTATTCTTCTCCTTGGCTTTGCACAAACCAAAACATGGAGAGATGAGCCCTCAACAGACTAGATGCTATAAAGATCCAGTTGAAGATACGCTTTCCAGATACATGACTCAAACTAGACTGGACCGGCGCTTGAATTATGAATGACCAACTGTTTTTATTCTCGGAGCAACTCTGAAAGCGGAATGTTTTTTTTTCTTTTTTTCTTTTTTTTATATGTTTTCTTCCGGGGAAGGCCATAATGTAGCTGAGCGAGTATAGAGATGACGTGCGTGTGTGTGCGTGTGTGCGTGCGTGCGTGTGTGCATGCGTACGTGTGCGCGTGCATGCGTGCGTGCGTGCGTGTGTGGGAATGAGAAGGTCACCCGGTCCGTTCCTTGGTTTCGCCCTTGTGTCCATGTGTGTCAAACTGTCCCAGAGTGAGACACTTTATATGACCACTAAACTGCTCCCCAGGGGTCGTATTAATGTATTAATGACAGCCACTGCTCCTAACAGGATGGATAAATGGACAGTTCCACATAATGTGTGTACAGCACATCAACAAAAACTAAATTAAGACCGATTGATTTAATAATGCACAGGCATGTATGATTTACCTTATTTTAGCCTTGTCGCTATAGCCACTACCACTAGTGTCCATGTAAGAAACAGCAAAAAATCACTGCGTGCACATGTGCTCCTGCGCGCTCCACACGTCCCAAACTCTTCTCCAAAACGATGTGATGCACATCCCATTACAATCAGAACGGCAGACTCACTCGCAATCCTCCGCCGTAGTCTGAAAAAAAAACGAAAAAACACCTCTTCAGATTCCATCACGGCACCGTGTAGCACTTGTCCTTCAAACTTTCATACTGCAGTTTGAAATGACAAAAGACTAAGTCCTTTTGCTATGATTACGATGTCGAAATCCTTGAATTAATTTTAGACAATTTTTGTTTAGTGATTTCACTTAATTCAAATATCACTTATTTTTTTATTTGTTTGTGATAAACCTCCCTACTATAGACTATAGAGTGTGCTAACCATATAATTAGTTCCTCCCTGTCCCCAGTGAACCCTAGTTTCAGTTTGGGCTTTGGGAGACAAAGCCTTCATCCAATCAGGATAGAGGACGCCTTTGTCCAATCAGGATCGAGCGGGGAGGGCCTTGGTGCATGTGCTGTTGGCCCGTTGTGTGTCACCCCACTTTAGAGCGTGTGCATGCTCATATCTTGCTCATACCGGGGTGGACCGGCTGGTTGTCCAAATCACCCAAATCACTGAATGCTCCTTTAAACCCTCCTGTGTGTGGCAGACGGTGAGAGCCACTGTACAGACATAGTAAGACACATGGACGTGTGAAGCGAACGCAGTGTACGCCCCCTGGTGGCGTGACACCGCAGCGTGGCACACACACAGACAGACATAGTAATACACGTGAGCGTGTGAAGCGAACGCAGTGTATTTGAAGTCTGTCAAAATTGTTTTGTATATTTGGTATGTGGTGTAACTGCGCCCCCTGGTGGCGTGACACCGCAGCGTGGCAGCGTGGCACACACACACACACACAGACAGACATAGTAAGTGCTCACTGCGTTTGCAACTAGTATCTTTCTTCTATACTGTGGCTAAATGAATGCTATAGTAATAATAATAATAATAATAATAATAATAATGAATTGCATTTTTATAGCGCTTTTCCAAGTTCTCAAATCGCTTTACAATGGTTCATTCATACAGTACATTGGGAGGTGAAGCGGCGAACAGTCGACGCCAGCGTCCTCACTTCCCACATTCACACACCAATGGTGGCAAGTTCACTCACACCGACGAACTCATTGGAGGCAATTTGGGGTTCAGTGTCTTGCCCAAGGACACTTCGACATGTAGACAGGAGGAGCCGGGATTCGAACCGCCGACCCATGGATCATTGGACGACCTGCTCTACCTCCTGAGCCACAGCTGCCGCTATAGCATTCAGCCGTGGAGAGAGAGAGAGAGAGAGAGGTAGCTAGGTCATAGTGTAGTGTAGGGGAGTGGTCCCAGCTGTGCCTCCCCGTCAACGTGACATGGAAGGAACTGTCTACAGTCTTTGTGGCCTGACCTATGACCTCCATGACATCTGTCCAACCATGCCCCGGTCTCATACTGTAAGCTAGTCTGTTACGGTGCTGCCCCGCTGTGCAAGCTTATGGCGCGGTCACACACCTTTTGTAAAGCTGTCTTGGGTGTGTGTGTGTGTGTGTGTGTGTGTGTGTGTGCGTGTGTGTGTGTGTGCGTCATGACATGTGACAAAAATAACATCAACTCACCGTCACAACTGAGATAGATGGATGCCACGAAAAGGAAAAGAGAGAAAAAACGTATATCATTATTATTATCAGAATTCCAGAATCCAGACTACATTGAACACATTGATGACGTTGCCACAATGAATACATAAGCATTACAACAATATTTCAATACGAAGACAAAGTTGGGTGAATGTTGTTTACAG
>OOFJ01137804.1:4268-16788 GCA_900323375.1 Benthosema glaciale
CTGATGTTGCTCTGGACAGGGATGTCGGAGCTCTCTGGTGGAGCTGTTGCCCCCGCTTATCCGTAGTCGGGTCACCGGGGGCAACAGCTCCACCAGAGAGCTCCGACATCCCTGTCCAGAGCAACATCAGCGACTTCCTCCTGGGGGGATCCCGAGACGGTCCAAAGGCCAGGGAGTCGATGTAATCCCTCCATCTGGTCCTTGGTCTGCCCCGGGGGTCTCCTCCCAGTGGGACGTGCATCGAGGAACCACCTAAGCTGGCTCCTTTCCAGTCTCGATATGAAAACGCTAATATCAAATGTATTGAAAGTATGACTTTCGATTAGATTTGCTTCTAAATATTGTGTTTTTACTTTCAGAATGTTCTAAGACATTTTGGCTACAACAACAATAAGACATTGTGTATTTGTTTCCTTGTTGTTCTTTTAGGTCAAGTACAAGGAGGACATGGAGTGGCTGAGGGGCATCGGCTGCTTCGTGTGGGACACCCCCGAGATGAAGAGTGCCGAGAGGAACAAGAAACTCTACAGCGAGGTGAGGAGGAGGGGTCTTTATCTTTAGTATGCTCATGTTGTAACTGTGAAAGATGGTATAGATGGTATAATTCTGTGATGGTTTTAATAGGGATGCACCGAAATTCCTGGCCGATACCGATGTTTAAAATAACATAATTTAGCCGATAGCGATACCGATATATGTTTATTTATTTTTTGTTGTTTTTATTTCTCCTTTTTGGGCCAGAGAAACAATTACATATACAACGCAAGAAATAACTGTTCAGAATCTAGAGCTTGGTAGACTACAGATAACCAACACACCAACATAGCCAATGCAGCCAATATTGACCGATAACAGCAATATCTTCCGATACCGATTATGTGGCTGATACATCGGTGCATCACTAGTTTATGGAATTAGGGGCGTCCAGATCACGTTTTTTTATTGGCTCCCGCGATCCGATTCCGATCATTTGAAAACGACACGATCGTGGCAACGGTTTCCAATCGCCCGCGACAAACCCTAAAAGGAATCCATCATATTACATTGTATCATATATCATATTATTATATTACATTGTATCATATATCAGAAAGTCTCAAATAACGTTGTTGTTGTTTTGTTTCCTTGGTAACAACAGAGACTGTACAAAGCGTCCTACGAGAAGAACAGAGCCAACTTCCACTACACCAGCGACACTCCGTTCTTCGAGGCCATGAAGAACGCCTCCGTCCTCATCAACGAGGTACGTAATGACCTTCGTTTGGTGAACCGAGACCACGGCGTGGATCACATGGTTTATCCATATACTGGGGGTGCGCGGTTATGAAATTATGACCGATATCCAATCTCCCGATTATTTTCAGGGTCATATCTGCCGATACCGATTCTGACCGATTCCGGCATTATACAGATGGACAACAATGAAAACAAGCCTAGCATTATTACATTTTTTCATTTTATTTTTTTGCTGGTGAAAACCGATTATTATTATTAGTATTTCTTTTTAGACCATTCCGATACCTATATGGCATTTTTATGGCCGGTATAGACGATTCCGATTATGCTAGCGATATATCGTGCATCCCTACCATATACCTGTTAACTGTGTAAAGTAAACCAGTGGTTCCTCAAACTTGTTCACGTCAAGGACCCCCAGATTGTGACACTATACTTAGCCTGTGGACAGCCCATTTGAAAAGATATCAGGGACCCCCCCATAAGAGAACTTTTTTTTTACGGCTCTAGCAGTGATTCTAGCAGTGATTTCAAGGACGCCGAGTTTGATATGCAATAAGCTACGAACGAACACCCGTTTAATGGCATTTCTATCTCCGAGACCCAAATTTGTATTCAATCTTCAATGTTAATGTAACTCTGAGAGTGTACAAAAGGAACCAAATGGACCCTAACGGGTGAATTTGGTTCCGTTTGTACACTGCAGAGTTACAGACCCATAAGGGGTCTATTTGGTTCCAAACTATCATTTAGCTGGGGATCCCTGGGGGGCCCCGGCCGGACCCCACTTTGGGAACCACTGGTGTAAACAAGCAATCTTTTCAGCTTAAAAAAAAAAGAAAAAGATCTCAATTGGATTATCAGCTTTGGAGGTAAAGGATAAATTCATAGTAGTATAAACTCTAAATCATAATTTATAATAATGTGTGTTGTGTTATCTCTTCTACAGAACAGTTGTGGGGACTACTGTTGTTTCTCTCTTCTCTTTGTACCACATTATGTTTTATATATTTTTTAATCTTACCTTTCTCTTCTCTCCAGCAAAAAAGGTTTCATCATCATAATAGTTGTCGTTGTGCGTTTCCGGATGTGTGTGTGTGTGTGTGTGTGTCTCTAACTGCCCCTTTTTGACGTTGTTCCGAGTAGAGGGTCTATAGAGCGGACTATGAGAAGAACAGGTCAAAGTTCACCATCACCACCGACGATCCTAGATACATGCTGGCCAAGGAGAACAAAAAGATGAGCCAGGTAAACAACCCTGGAATGGACCGTACCGAGAGAGCACCCGCCTCCGCCTTCCTTCTGCCTCAACCAATGGGATCTCGGCCTTGAGCCTCCGAGCCTGGTGCATGATGGGGGTCCTCCTGACTATTGAGCTGCCTGTGACGTCGCTATGACGTCGCTATGACGTCATAACTCAACGCAAAGTCACTCTCACTCTCCGAGAGAGACTTTTCCTTTCTCCTTCCAACACAGGTGTCCCAAATAACAATGGGTGCTGCTTAATCTTTGCCTTCAGAGACAATATGATCATTATTTCACCCTGAAAACAAATTATTTGCACAAGCAACTCTGTTATTTTTCCAATTTGGCCTGTTGATCTATTGTTGTTAAACTTGTTTTAATTGCACTGACGGCAAAGATTAGGAATGCCCCGGCCGGCTTCTCACTTTGGAACCTCAGGAGACCCATCTCCAGTCTTCCCCAGTGTTTTGTTTTGTACTTTGTACTCAACAAATGGCATGCTGTGTGTGTGTGACGACTGTGTGTGTATGGACAGAAATTGTATAAAGCCAAGGCCAAGGATCTGCTAAAGAGCGGCTGCAATGAGCTGTATCGCCCCGACATCCTGGTGGCCCTGTACCAGACCCACATGGGCAGTAAGGTAAACTGGTACCGAGAGAGAAGCGCTTGTTTATTTCTGGGCCCGCCTGGCTACAAACTTTGTGGCCACTAATAATGGCACAGTTCCTGGTGCTCATCCACAATTCATCATTTATTCTAAGAGTTCATTCATCCCCACTTTTAACTGAAGCTGTGAGCATTCCCATTTAAACTTCACACCACTACCTACCTAGACTTTCTTTCATCATGCTTTGCCCATCCATCCATCCATCCCCACATCTGACACCTGTCATTCATCCCTAGCATTCTTGTTTAATATCCCTTCCTACTGGAAGTACAGTCCTGCAGCAGCCAGTCATACAGAATGATATAGTCATTATTATAGTCATCAAAACGCACGTGGCTCAGGAGGTAGAGCAGGTCGTCCAATGATCCGTGGCGGTCGGCTCCTCCTCCTGTCCACATGTCGAAGTGTCCCATTGGTGTGTGAATGTGGGGAAGTGAGTCGCCGCTGCTTCACCTCCCAATGTATGAATGAATGGACCATTGTAAAGCGCTTTGAGTAAGCACGTAGTGCATAGAAAGCGCTATAAAAATGCAATCCATTATTATTATTATTAATTAAGTCTAATACACTAGAGACAGTTTAATATTACAGATGTGATATTTACTATACCACTGTAAATACAAACAAGCTCTGTTCAGTTTAATCAATAATGGAAACACTATTCTGTTTATAAAGTTATCTTATTTAATCTTTCAGCGAGTCAAATAGTGGGCTAGTGTGGCTTGAATGAGTTTGGGAGTAACGTGTACCTCATGTTTACGGACACAGACTCAATGACAGGACATTCTGTGTACATCGGTTTAGACGGAGAGCTAGTCATCGTCACAAGCTGCGTGCGATCAGTTCACGTTTCATAACCGATTCCTGAATATTGGTAACATGAATCTCTGTCTTCATTCACTAACACTCAACGTTTCTGACTCATTGTTTGCGATGCATGTTGTTAACTCTAAAGGCATGTTTTTTGTGAACGTTACGCATGGCATCATTTAACCACATTTAGAGAACACACTTAATTGAGCTCCATAGTAGGCTTAAATGTTATATTTTAACATACGGTAAGAAGTACGAACATATTAGAGTTGAATTAAAACAGTGTTCATGTTAACTCTGAAAGTAACTACTGTGTAGTTAGTTCTAATTATGTAACTGTTTAGTTCACTCTGTGTGGTAGAGTATAATGTTAATACAATATCACTTATAGAATCTGTGTGGTAGAGATGCAAATGCAAATGAATGTCACAAAACCTTTAATGCTTACCGGCAATACATGTTCATTACGTTAAAAATAACTTTAAAATAGATACATAGAATTAGACAAGTATATTATATATACAGTACATAGTTAAACAAGTATGAGTGATTCTAACTTGGGACACCCCCTCCACCCCCTCTCTTCCCTCAGTTGAAGTACAGGGAGCAGTATGAGCGCGCCAAGGACAAGTTCACCTCCATCTTGGATACGCCCGAATACGAGTCCCACCGACGCACCAAGAAGATCAGCGATGTGAGTGTTGCTTCTTCACCGCTTCCCCTTTTCAACGAAAATGAACCAGTTGACGCAACGTCGCGCCTGAAGCTTCCTTACATGCAGTGTTGTTTTTGGAAGCAAATTTAGATTTTAGTTTCAGTCATAGTCTCTTGAATAGCTTTCATTTAGTTTTAGTCACCTGGAATGTCTTAGTGTTAGTCTAGTTTTAGTCGACTAAATCTACCGTTGATTTAGTTGACTAAAATGCATTTTGGTGGGCCTTGATGCCATCGTGATGAATTTTTGCACTTGCTGAAAATAGTCTACACTATTTTGAAAATAGTCTACACTATTTTCAGCATGCAAACCACATGTAAAATGACTTATACTGGACCTCTTGTCCACTAGTGACTTCCTAACATTTTAGTGTAGTTTTTATTTGTTGACGAAATTGTCAATATATTTAGTCATATTTAGTCTTAGTTTTAGTCATTGTAGCTCAGTTTTCATTTAGTTTTTATTTAGTTTTTGTCAGTGGAAAAAAGGTAGTCGACGAACATTTTTTGTCTTATAAGTTTTAGTCGACGAGAACAACTACTGCTTACACGTTCTACATGCATTCCATTCAAACCCTGCCATGCCATGTGACTGTTTGTCTTGCAGATCATCTACAGGATGGACTACAACAAGACCAAGGCCAAGGGATACAGCCTGCCTTACGACACGCCCTACCAGCAGCACATGAAGAAAGTCAAGGAGATCACTAGCACCGTACGTGTGCCCCCCTCTGAAAACCATGCTAAAAGTGTCTTCTGAATACTGACCGTTTTATGGAAAAACCCATATTTCCATGTTAGTAGTTCTCAAATAATTCATCTCAAGGACCCAAAAAAAAAAAATATCTAATTGACCACTGACCCCCATCTGAAAATACGTTGTTCCAGGGACCCCCCGTACTAAGCAAAGATTTGATTTAAAAATGTTCGCTCTGAAAGAATATATATATATTGAAAGATTTGCGACCCATTTTCACGATTTTTCAAAAATAGCAGATTTACAAGCTCGTAGCGCACCACTCGGTGCCACGATACGAGCTTGTAGATCTGCTATTTTTCAAAAGTACAACATGATTCTTAAAACACCAACAGGGGTTCCCGTCCTGAATGGGTTTAATATCGGTAACGGCTGTCTGTTATTTTTATATACTGTATATTCTGTAATAATGGACTAAACTATTTTGTGGTGTTTCCTTTTCAGCTGAAGTACAGAGAGGTGTATGAGAAGAGCAAGACTCAGATCAACATGGCTCCAGACGCCCACGAGCTCCGCGCTGCCAAGGAGGCCTACCAGAACATCAGCAACGTGAGTCACATTGTGGACAATGAGAGCCAATTGTAGAACAAAAAGTACTAGTACGCAGATTTGTTTTCCTTCTTAAAGATGGAGTGCCGTGATTAGTTTTTCCTCCTAAAACATGATCATCAGGTACTATGATTATACTAAGAGGAAGATTTTATTTCAAAAAAGTGTACAGAAAGTGTTACAATTAGGTTTTTATGTGGCCACAACACCCACCAGTTCATTAGGTGTGCATGGTTTTCACTTTAGCACCGCCCACCTGAACTTAAGCCTCGCCCACAGCTGTTCTTGTATGATATTGTGGGAGGGGTTAGGGTTGTGATGTCACTAAAATGGTGTTATTTCGATTGGGCCTTTTGGCTCAAAGGCTTTATAAGCTTTCAGGAAGAAACCAACAAATACACAGGGAAGACATATTTTAATATTATAACCACACCTGGGGGTGTATTAGGGTAATATCAACTCCACAGACACATGCAAAACAGAAAAAGTACAAAAATCATGGCACTCTGTCTTTAACAGATGTACATAATAATGATCTGATATGGATTAACTATAGAAGGTGCTTTTGCTCGCCATCGCTGTAATCACCTGCTTTCCAACCGTGACCATTTTCTATTCTGCCCGACGTTTTTCAGCTCGACTACAGGAAGAAGTACCACGCCACCAAGGCCAAGTGGATCTGGACGCCGGACAGACCGGACTTCGTGGCCGCCGCCAGGAACACGATGATGCAGAGCGACGTGAGTACTGGAGAACCTCTACAGTACCACACTGTGTGTTAGTGATGAGGCCACAGTGGATCAGGATGGTAGAGAGAGCAGGTCGTCCAATGATCCGTGGGGTCGGCGCCGGTTCGAATCCCGGCTCCTCCTACTCCTTGTCTACAATGTCGAAGTGCCCTTGGGCAAGACACTGAACCCCAAATCGCTGGCCGATGCGCTGGTTGGTGCCTTGCATGGTTTCCGCTGCAATCGATGTAAAGCGCCTTGGATAAAGGTGCTATAGTTGCGAACGCAGTGATTGCGAACGCAGTGAGCCTTTACTATGTAAGCCAGGCAGAACATGTCTGTCTGTGTGTCACGTTGTGGTGTCACGCTGCGCTGACTCGCCACCAGAGGGCACAGTTAGACCAAACCAAGTATACTAAATTATTTTGTATTATTATTATTTGTATTATTTTGCAAATACACTGCGTTCGCTTCACACATTTACGTGTCTTACTTGTATATACTGTATCTCAACAACAGGAATCATGTCACTGTAATATATATTCCTTTGTCCACAGATTGAGTACAAGTATGACAAGGAGTCGATGAAGGGCTATGCTATTGCAGTGGTGGATGATAAGAACACTCTCCTGGCTATGAAGAACTCTGAACTGAGCAGTGATGTAAGTATCATCTCCGTCCGCTGTACACCATTACTGTATAGGCCTACAGTATACGCTCTATAAGTTGCACTATATAAAAATAAATGATATGATATGATATGATATGATATGATATGATATGATATGATATGATATGATATGATATGATATGATATGATATAGTACTTTATTGTCAGTTCACACTGAAATTTGTCTTGCGACCCAACAGCCATGTATGCAGAACACATATACACACATTTGACACATAGCACAACAAAACAAAAACAATATTACATACATAAAGACATGAAGACAAGAGCAATGTCCACCGCTTAGCTTACCCCATGGCTACAACTCCTGATTAAGATTACCTTAGATGACTCCATGGCTACACTCTTTTAGTCTGACCTTATTGTACGCTGGTACACCATATCTCCTTCCTGACGGTAGCAACCTATATTCTCCATACAAACACATGGCTATTGTTTTGAGGTGATATTCCTTGCTAACCGTAGGATGCTGTTATCATCATACGCATCAAATGCACACATACTCAAGTCTTGGTGTTTTGTTATTTGTTCTACCCTCCTCCAGCGCAAGTACAGACAGAAGTACGAGCAGGGCAAGGGTCACTACATGCCCGTCGTGGACACCCCCCAGATCCTCCACGCCAAGTCGGTCCGTTCGCTGGTGTCTGAGGTGAGGAGAAGAACCGGCGTACAGTTTTCTGCACATGCTACACTTTTATCCCATTTCGACCTGACGACGATTCTAAAAAAAATCTTTGACAGTTTTCTGGAAAAACCTCATGTTTCTGTGTCAGTGGTGCTGAAACTATTTCATGCAGTCAAGGAGCACCAGAATTATCTGTATTTGGCTGCGGACCCCCCATCTGAAAATATACAGTTCCAGGGACCTCCCAGGAGCAAATATTTGAGCAAAAATGTTCGCTCTTAAAGAAAATATTCAAACATTTTGTGCCACATTCTCCCGATTTTTCAAAAAATAGCAGATAAGGTGTACCTGAGTTGACCTGTTATCGGTGTGCTCTTTTTTTCCCCCTATAAAACCAAATGTCTTCACCTAAAACAGCCAATGTACAATCTCACGACGCATTGTGAGCTTGTAGATATGCTTTTTTCAGTGATTGTGCTCAAAAGCGTCCCTAACCCCACAGAAAACGTCAGACCACAGAAAATTCACTGAATGTTCAACGTTCACGTTTTCTGGGTGTAATTGAGACCATAAAACCTAAAAGAAAAACTAAAAATAAATGACAAATAATGTCACAAAACCTTTAATACTGGATGATATTATAAAGGCATACGCCCCCTGTTTCCATGTCTGTTTTCCTTCCCCAGAGTAAATACAAGGAGGCCAGTAAGAAGGACATGACGGCCGGCCTGTTTACCACCATGCCCCAGAACCGCGACACCATCCACAGCAAGGAGGTCAACAAGCTCATCAGCGGGGTAAGGTCAAAGGTCACCCGGAGATTGTGAAGAATCGTATCGTGAACCTCCATATAGTGATACGTATCTATCAGGGTTGTAACGATACATTTTAACAGCGATACGATAACGTATCACGATACGTGGTTGACGATACGATACATGGACGATATATTGGTTGATTCTGGCGATACGATAAGATGCGATTCAATGATTTGAAATCGATAATATGTGTGAAACTTGTGGATAGTGCAGGTTTTTTAACGTCTTGGCATGAAAACAGAGATTATGCACATTTTTCGATAGACCAAGTGTAGATCTATGGAATGGAACAGTAATTAAACCCACATTTTTCTTTTTTTCCTTCTTAAAATGTCTAAATACAATGCACAAGTACGATTCAATAACGATTCGATACCGATTATTTCCAATGCAAATCGATACTATATATAGTATCGATACAAAGTATACAAAGTCAAACGATACAATACGATATTTGCTGTTTTTCATAACAATATACTTTGATTTCTTTAAATAAAAATCGTTATTTCGATACAGTTACTATATCGTTACACTTACACCCCTAGTATCTATCGCATCGTGAGTTGAATGTATCTTTTTCACATGCCTAGTAACTTCCCTTTCCTCCCCTCTCTTTCCTGCAAAACAGAAACTGTACAAGCAGAAGTTTAACGACGAGAAGGGCCAGTCCAAGTACAACAAGATGATCGTTCCCCCAGATGTGAAGCACGCCATGGACGTCGCCAAGTCTCAGAGCAGTGTAAGTCAAGACACTCCAACAGGAGACGTTGATTTCACACGTCACACGCTATACTATTAAATACCAAACGAAATGTTAATGTGGTGTCTTGTACTGCAGTGGTTCCCAGACGTTTTCATTTCAAGTACCCCCAAATATGCACTTATTAGGCCGCGGCGCGGACCCCCCCATTTGAAAAAGTTATTATTTTTTACAGATCTAGCAGTGATTCAGAAACAATTTCATGGACCCCCAGTTTCACATGCATTAGGGCTCCGGACCTCGATTTTAATGGCATTTCTATCACTGGGGTCCATTTGGCTCCATTTGTTACAGACCCATAAGGGTCCATTTCATTCCTAATTATCATTTAGCTGGGGACCCCCTGGAACTCCCTCAAGGCCCCCGGGGGTCCCGCTGCTGTACTACAGTGTAGTCCAAGTCTCTCTCCGCGTGGCTCTTTCTTTATTTCTGACTCTGTCTGTCTTGTTCCTGCAGTTCGCCTACAAGAAGGACGCCAAGGCCAGCCTGTGCTACACTTCGGTGGCCGACCGCCCTGACATCAAGAAGGCCACCCAGGCCGCCAAGCTCGCCAGTGAGGTAAATACAACCGATACCTCTGTAATCTGACAGCACATCACATCACATAGGAGAACGACTTATTCATCAATATATAATAGTATTACAATATTAATATTGTTGAGCGGTTCCAAAGATTTTCTCTTTAAAAAAATATATATAATACGTTCGGTTTGGTGTACAGTGACTGACTTATTCCTTAAACTTTAATGACTAAGTCAATCACTGTACACCCAAATGATTAAAAAAAAAATTAAATTAAAAAATATGTTTTTTTGCAAACAAATATATGTTAATGACATTTAGAAGACTGGGGGTCTTTATGTTTGTAATATGTGGTTTTAGATATTTTAGTTTTTAGCAGTGAGCCCAGTGTCGTCGACACTACTTCCTGGACTACATGTTGTCTCAGTAAGACAGCCCTAGCTAGCCCTATCCACAAGGAGGTGTGCAGTGCATCAAAGCATTATGGGAATTGTAGTCCAGAGCCCCAGTGTTGATGACATCAGAGACACTGGGCTCACTGCTAAAATCTAAAACATCTAAAACCACATATTACACACATAAAGACCCCCCAAGAAAGTGTTCTAAATCTTCTAAATGTCATTAACATGTGTCCCTTTAAATCACACACATCATTGCCACTCATGTGTCCAATCAAACGGCTCCGTCAAAGTCTGTTTCCTGTCTCTCCGCTAGGTGGGCTACCGCGACAAGGCTCGTGCGGAAGCGGCGAGTCGCGGCTCTCTGGTCAACCGTCCAGACATCGTGAAGGCCACCGAGGTGTCCAAGCTGACCAGCCAGGTATGGTCATGGGCCACGCCCGTACGCCCCCTGGTGGACTCAACCTACTACCACTACTTCCAAACTGTACCCTATGTTTTTATACAATTTCACCCAATTTGTACATTTAACCTTGTATGTTCTTAGAGAGTTTGACCTTACTTTTTTTTTCACAGCTGAGATAAAAAATGCATTGAGTGATCCTCTTCCTATAGCTAGAGGTTCATCTTCTTCACTTCAAGCGTTTTACAGCTCATAATAGCACACTACCATTGCTGCAATCACTGTCTAGCTGCGATAATATACAAACCCCAATTCCAATGAAGTTGGGACGTTGTGTAAAATGTAAAAAAAAATGTAAAAGAAAATACATTCATTAGCAAATCCTCTTTAACCTATATTCAATTGAATACACTGCAAAGACAAAAAGATATTTAATGTTCAAATTGATAAACTTCATTGTTCTTTGCAAATATTCACTCGTTTTGAATTTGATTCCTGGCACGTTTCATTTTTTGAAACGTGTTGCAGCAGGCATCAAATTTTAAAATGAGCGAATATTTGCACAAAACAATAAAGTGTATTCAATCGAATATAGGGTTAAAGAGGATAAGAGGATTTACATTTTACACACAGCGTCCCAACCTCGTTGGAATTGGGGTTTGTAGCTTCAGTATGTAGGTCTAACATCCCAGCTAGCAGCTGTTCTGTTTGGCTTCTCCTGCCACCCTGCCTTATACTCTCCTCGTTCTGTTGTATCACTGTAGTGTCAAATCCTGAATTTAGAATGACACGTTACGCTACTACTAACTCCTCATATGGAATAGAGTTTTACAGGGTTGATGTCTTCTTTTTTTTAGGCCAACTCCAAAGTTACCTCCACCATGTTTTTTCTGACCACAGATCATAGACCTTCGCTCTATAACAAACCAAGGCTCATGATATTAAAACGTTTTTTTAACGAGATCATCTCAACAAATCAAAAACAGACTTAACTTACATCTGTGGATGTGTCTGTGATATGGGTATAACATACTGTACTATTACTACAACGTTAGATTTATACTTATTGCAATACAATGCTATAAGTAATGACAGTTCCCTCCTCCTCCTACCTTGATCTGGGCACTCTCAGGCAGAAACGATGAACCTTATGTAAGTCTCTCTGGATTAAGAGTGCCGTCTGCTAAATGCCTAAATTGTGAATTGTAACCGGAAGCAGCGCGACAAAAACATGATATATCCATACAGTTTAGAGTTGTAGTCTTGTTAGGTTGTTGTTTTACATTTGCGCTGTAGCACAGCTTCAATATGTCGCCAGTCTCGCGTTGATCCCGCCTCTAGCGGCCGCGTACGGACGCATTATCGCTCAGAGCAGATTTTGATCGGAGTGCATCGTCTCTGCCCGAGAGTAGTAGTAGCAACGCACTGCTGCCCCCAGCTGGGCGAAGTCAGGTTAATACAACGGTGTCCTGCACTAACAATACCAGAGCATGTACTGGTAGATCAGCTACTGTCACCACTCGACACTGCAGAGTGGAACATCATTATTAGGCATTTCCATCCCTTAATATCCATCCCCTCACCCCCCCGTCTC
>OOFJ01137805.1:0-11337 GCA_900323375.1 Benthosema glaciale
CCCAATTTGCCTTTGAGGAGGAGAACACTGCGGAGCAAACACTGAGGCGCCATGTACTCTCTACCCTCTGCTCTGCTTTGTACTTGGCATACTGTAATGTTCGTGTGTGTGTGTGTGTGTGTGTGTGTGTGTGTGTGTGTGTGTGTGTGTGCGTGTGTGTGTGTGTGTGCGCGTGTGGGTGTGTGTGTGCGTGTGTGCGTGCGTGTCTGTGCGCGCGTGTTTTGTTTATTGACACGGAACTCCTTCTATCGCGTGTTTTCAGACGGACACGTTTAGTGGTTGCACACAACAACACTCACTTTGAAGACGTGAAGCGCGAGGAGCATAAAGTTAGTTTTAACAGTTCTAAATAAATAAATAACACACATTTCAGTGTTAAAGAAGACCTCTGGGTTACCGGACTACTGCACTCATTCATTCATATCTGGATGAAAGACACAGAGGTATGTTTGAGGTTTTAATGTGCTGTAGCCACGGTTGATTTTTTTATGCACTTTCTCTGTTTACGACCCGTCCATTGATACGATAATCACATCTACATAAACGTTCAGATGTCACATATAAAGTTCGATCCACGGATGTTATATAAGTCCTCGAGTGGGTATGATTACCAGTATCTTCTTTATTGTTTAATAAAAAGCATTTTAATCAGAACGGCAGCCATTTCTTTTTTAGTTCTAGCGTAATCCGAGTGCAATACACCTCCCTACCGATAGGGGAGCGTATTTGAAAACGTTTGGTGAAAACATTGATAAAATGGCCACCGACCTGATTAAAATGCTTTTTATTGAACAATAAGGAAGACACGGGTTCTTTTACACACCCGAGCAGAAATGTAACATCCGTGGCTCTGGGGTGAGAACTTTATATTTGAAATCTGAACGTTTATGTAGATGTAGTATGAATGCTTTTTCTGGTTTTATCCTCTTAGACGTTTTTGTATTAACCTGTATAGTCTAGTGGGAGGAGGGGGTATCATGCACCCCCCGGAAATATACTTCGATTATTATATGATAAAAAGTTGTCAAAATGTCCCACATACCTCTAAACCCCCCTTTTAGTATACAGCTCTGGCGAAATTGTGTAAAGGAAATATTAATTCACTAAAATTACATAAATCAATGTAGTATCCTGATACATGGGGGTAAGAGAAGAATAGGATTTTGGGGCTTGCTACCATTGGATTTTTAAATATGACCTACATCATCCCCAGAAACGCAATAAAATATACTGTCCGCTTGACAAATAACAACAAAGATGCTTATTTTCCAACAATTCATAGTGAATATCACTGTCCCAGTTGTATATAGAAAACCTCCCATATCTATGAGCCTCAATTTAAGCCCAAGATGACCTTTCTATTTTGAAAATTACTCGTCTCCTCTCCACTATACCTCAAATCGGGGGTATGCAATATTGCACTTAAACAAATAAGGTGTCTAGACCTATGTTTTGAGGGTCAAGGATCTCAGTGAAACTATTCTTAGAGGAACCACATGTGATCCATACCGTACTGTACCATACTGCACTGTACTTAACGTACTGTAGCACACTGTACTTTACTGTACTGTACCGTACTGTACCATACTGTAAAGTACTGTACCATACTGTACCGTACCCACAAGGCCACTGAGCTTAGCTATATTGCATATAACCTTACAAATAAGGTATCTAGTCAGATGCTGTTTTTTTAAGCAAGCTTTATAGCCTAACATCACACACAAAAACATCCTCAGTAATGACCACTCTATACACTCGCAGCACATTGTTTTTTCCACAATAGCTTCATCAGTGTGGCGGCACTGGCTCAGGGGTAGGTTCCCAGTTCGAACCCGGGCTCCCCCAGAGTTAGAGTTAGTGTCGAAGTGTCCTTGAGCAAGACTCTGAACTCCTTGATGCCTTGTGTGGTTTCCTCCGCAATCAGTGTGTGAATGGGTGAATGGAATGCACAATTTATGTAAAGTGCCTAGGATAAAGCGATTATGAATGCACCATTTACCAAGATTCCCGACAGATGAATTGCTCCAACTACACTAATTAAGGATCTGTTCCAAATAGTAGTGATAGTACTAGTACAGTGGTTCTACAATTGATTGACTGATTAATGCGAATGTGCATTTTGTTCTGCATGGTGCAGGTAATTCTATAATATGTATACTGTCGAATACTATTGTTCATTACTGAGGATGTTTTTGTGTGTGATGTTATGCTATATGCTATAAAGCTTGCTTAAAAACCCAGAATCTGACCAGCTGCTGGATTCTGTTCGGCTTCTCCTACCACACGACTCCGTTAGCACAACTAACTGCAACTGTCGGATTTCTGTACAAATATAGATTTTGTCTGCCATACTATTATTGTGAAACATTTTGCTGCGATGCAAATTACATCACAATTTCCACATTCACCAACCCCTACCCATTTCCACTGCACAAACACACACTGCAGTACAGTACACTACATCACAGTACGGTACAGTACAGTATACAGTACGGTACAAGTATGGAACAGTACAGTATAGTACAGTGTGGTACAGTACAGTATAGTATGGTATAGTATTGTACAGAATGTTATGGTACAATATTGTACAGTACGCTACTGTACAGTATGGTACAGTATGTTAAAGTACAGTATGGTACTGTACCATACTGTACTTTAACATACTGTACCATACTGTACCGTACTGTACCATACTGTAATGTGCTGTACTACAGTACATTACAGTACATTACAGTATGGTACAGAACAGTACAGTGTGCTACAGTACGTTACGTACAGTGCAGTATGGTACAGTACGGTATGGACCACATGTGGTCCCTTTAAGAATAGTTTTTTGACCCCTGCGGTTCACTGGGGACAGGGAGGAACTAATTATATGGTAAGCACACTCTGTAGTAGGGAGGATTATCACAAACAAATAAAAAAAATAAGTGATATTTGAATTAAGTGAAATCACTGAATATACCTTTAACCTAGCTTATTCAAGTACGAAACAGCAAACAAATATTCCATAATGTGGTGTCAGTTCAAACTCAATCATTCATTCATCTCATTCCAAATGTATAGCTGATACTGACTGAATATTTTCACCGATTTGAGGTATAGTGCAGACTTTTGGCTACAGAAAGAGTAATTTTCAAGATAGAAAGGTCATCTTGGGCTTAAATTGAAGCTCAAGGATAGGGGAAGTTTTCTATATACAAGTGAGTCAGTGATATTCGTCATAATGTGCTGGAAAATAAGCGGACAGTATATATATATTTTCTTTTATGTTTCTGTGGATGAAATAGGTCATATTCTTCTACTTACCCCTATGTGTCAGGATACTCCATGCCAAATTTCACACTTCCATGTGTATTTTTGTAATTTTAGTGAATTTATATTTGCCTTTACACAATTTCGCCAGAACAATATGCCAAAAAGGGTTTTTTTTATCATAGCAATTTCAGCACATTTTTTCCATTAAGAAAACACTGATTAGAAGTATATTTCCGGGGGGTGCATGATACCCCCCTCCTCCCACTCAACTAGTATTTTAGTTTGAAAAAATATATAAAAATATACATAAAATTGTGATTATCTCAAAAAAGTATTAATCAAATAAATAAATAATTGAATACTGTATTAACAGTTTGCAGAGAAAAGCACAGGAAAGTAGAGTTCAGTACCAGGTAGTCTGATTGATTGATTGAGTTTTATTAACAGTTTGGAGAATTACAGTACACTTCAAGCACAACTCAAAACAAAACTGTTAACTGTGAACGACACCATAAAGCATTACACTTAACTCAAGTTATGATGAATTGAACATGGTGGACCCTATTGTAAAGTGTATATTTCTCTTTTCCCTTTTACCTCCACTATGATTTTCTGTATTTTGGCTATATAGTATATTTGTATGTGTCTACATGTTATGAATCATAACATTTAGGCACGTACAAATACAAAATACAGAAAATCATAGGTAAAAGGGAAAAGAGAAATATACAATGAGGGGAAAAGGGGGGTATGGGTGGGGGAATCATATTTTACAGAGGCCAGTTTCGATTCACTAAGATCATCTAATATAAAGCCCAAGAAAGGCTATGGCTTGTTTTTTCGGTGTTTCCACATTCATATTCAGTTCATAGTTATTATAACGCGCAAACAATGTCTTAACAATTTATTCCATCTGCTCGTACATGTACAGGTCGTCTGAGGACGACCTAGAGAGAGAGAGAGACTCATGGAGAGATGTGTGCTTGTGGAGGAGACCGGGGAGCATCCGGACACAGTCCTGAAAGGCCTGAACCGTCTTCGGCTCAATAAAGAGTTGTGTGATGTGGTTCTGTGCTGTGAGGGACAGGAGTTCCCCTGTCACAGAGCTGTGCTGGCATCCTTTAGCTCCTACTTTCAGGTACACCTCAACGTTACATGTAAACATTTAATTACCTGGTGCTGTTAATGGGAATGACATAGACTTTGGATTTCATGTGAACTGAACACCATGCTATAACAACTCCTCAATTAATGTATTATTGGCACAATGTAAATTTAGAGACCTAAGACATATTTCCATTTTCCATTCATATTTTCTTCCTCCACAGACCATGTTTACATGTGGCATGTTGGAGTCCAGACAGGACAGAGTTAACATCCATGGAGTAGAAGCTCACATCCTGGACCTGTTGCTGACCTTTGCATACACATCAGAGGTGGCCATCCCCAAAGAACATGTGCAGGTAAAGTAATTAACCTTGTTCGCACGCATGCACGCACGCACCCACCCATCCATCCATCCATCCATCTAATCTAATGAAGTTGTTTCTTTTATCTAGGAAGTGCTAGCAGCAGCACACATGCTGGATATGAAGACTGTCCAAGAGACGTGCTGTTCTTATATGCGGTGTCAACTAGACGTCAACAACTGTTTAAGCATTAACAGCTTTGCTGAGGCCCATTCCTTAGAGTCGTTGGAGAGATCCAGCATGTATTACATCATTCAACACTTCGGAGATGTCTACATGCAGGTCAGAGAAGTTGTTTTATTACCATTTGCAGGGGTGCCCAACTGCACATAACCTATTTTGGGCTAGACAGGTTGCCTGGTGCACACTGTGGGCAGACGGTCTCTACCACAACGTTACTTTAGCCAGCATGCAATTGCATTACTGGCTACACTGAGGCACTCCAACGCAGATAAAATGAACAACTCACCTAATGCTGTGGATGTTACATGTTACCTAATTTCAAAGTGTGAACATTGTTTAAGTCATAGTTATGTGGTTTTAATTTCATAAATATATATTAACTTTGACTAAAAGATTTTAATCCATGTGGGTTCTTGTTTATTTGGTTAGAGTTCTTATGATGCAGCAACCACATCAAAATAACTTTCACTTTCAACAACTGTCATGGCAGCTTTGTGACAAGCAAAATGGTCTTCCTCTTCAAAATAAGAACCACTTGTAATGATTAGTCAACACTAGTTTTCTCAAGAGTGAGAGTAGGAACAAAGATTTCTCAGTAGACACTAGACAGAGAGCTTTTCCTTCTGGCTCAGCTCTCTTTTTGTCATAACATTTCGGTACAGCAACAATACCGCCCATGCAGCTCCAATTCTCCGGTATAAACTAATCTAGTGTGTGTTTCTGTTTCTAGGAGGAGTTCCTCTCTCTCCCGGTGGATAAAGTGACAAAGATTCTTTCAGATAAAAATCTCAATGTTCCGAAAGAGGAGGCGGTATTTGAGGCGGCCATGTTGTGGATCAATAAGTGTCCTACACGCAGACAGCACTTTGAGAAGGTCAGTCACTTCTCAATGTTTCACCTGATTTTCTACAAACACAAAATTACTTATTTTCTATCAATTACACACCCCATGGCATGAAGCCTTGAAATTTATGGTGATTTATTTTTTGTTTTAGCATTGCTAAGGCAATAATTTGACTGGCGGAGTCTCCGGTAGGCTATTGAGTCTGCCGGTCATCAAATTATTGGCTTTGGAATGTGATAATAACAACATAATTCTCCATGAATTCTTTTTTGTTCTTGAAGTTCCTAGAGCTGATCCGTCTTCCTCTGATCAGTCCCTCCTACCTCCAAGGTGTGATTGAGTCTCAGGAGGTGGTGAAAGAATCCCCGTTCTGCCAGAGGCTCATCTCTGAGGCAATGGAGCAGCATCACCTGCCCTACAGTAAAACAGTACACCCACGTAGGACCACAGGTAAAATGTCATGTGTACAAACAGGCGGCGGTGGCTCAGGGGTAGAGTGACTGGATGGCAACCGCAAGGTTGCCAGAGTGTCGATGTGTCCTTGACACTTAACCCCTAATTGCTCCTGATGTGCTGGTATATACCTTGCATGGTTTCCGCTGCCATCAGTGTGTGAATGGGTGAATGTAATGCACAATCTATGTAAAGCACCTTGGATAAAGGCGCTATATAAATGCACCATTTACCATTACAAACGAAACCATCTCCAGCGGATTCGTATGTTATCTTGTATTAAATAGACAAAATCAACCGTTATCAGGACATGGGAATACGGCCAATATGTTCCATACCTGCATTCTATACGTTGTCTGCATTCTACACGCGGACTGCCTGCTGACTAACCCTACCCCAAACCCCAAACCTAACCCTAAAACCGCAAGCACATGTCAAACATCACATGCTGCGAAGCAGCACATGCGCAATGTTTGACATGCTTGCGGTTAGGGTTAGGTTTGGGGTTTGGGGTAGGGTTAGTAGTATGTCAAACATTACTATTACTAACCCTGCCCCAAACCCCAACCTAACCTTAACCGCAAGCACAGTCGCTTCCGTGTTGCCTTGTCATGTCATATAAAGCAAACGTTCCCATGTGGGACATACTGGGTTTTTCCCAGTATGTGCAGTCTTTTTTTTGCGAGTTTCTTTGGTGCTGATTTTCAACATTTCCTGTGATAAGGGATGATAACATCCGAAGCGGGTGCTCTCTCTCTCTCTCTCTCTCTCTCTCTCTCTCTCTCTCTCTGCCCTCTACCTGTCTCTCTCTCGGCCACTTACCGTATATTGGCCCATGCAGCACAAACGTTATGGAGGCCTCCTTCTCTCCCCCTCTCTCACTCTCTCCCCCGCTCCTGCTTTCTCTCTCCCTCCTCTCTCCCACTTTCTCTTCCCCCCTCTCCTCTCTCTACCTTTCTCCTCACATCTCTCTCCCTCCCTTGATTAATTGGCATTAATCCATAACATATGAATCCGACACGCACGTGCGCGCACTTATTAGTCCTTTTCCTACTGAAATGAGACAAAATCTGAGGTTTGGGAGCTTAAAAATCCATAATCCTACATTGCGCTAGTGTAACAGGAAGGAATGTGTTAATGATCTACTTCTTTATCGAGGCTAACTGTGTATTCAAATATCTTGTGTCTATGTTCAGTCTCTCTGTATTTAAAGCTGTGTCTATGTTCACTCTCTTTATATTAAAAGAGGTGATGGTGATGGTGGGAGGTCACAGTGACGGCAAGCTGCTTGACCGTGTTGAGTGTTTGAATCCTGTGTGTTTGAGTTGGTCCTACACCGATGCACCAATCTACAAGAATCTGGCCCGTCTGCCATTTGAAGTGCACAAGCATGGTCTGGCTGTGTCAGGTGAGGAGGACCATCAGGGTCAGTTGGTCGGTTACCCATGGCAGCACAGCATTTAAAAGATACAGATACAGAGCAAGGAAAGTACAGTCAGATACAGCAATACAATGGTAAGAAATGACATTAAGAAGCACCCTTGATGCAGAACAACAGTTTACAAAAGTTTACACCTACACAACTATCCGCCTGTACTATGCAAAAAAACAACAGCAGCATGTTAACGACGGTGTCCTCACAAACAAAAAAGTGCCAGTGTCTATCAATGCAAAGAATAGTGACTATTGACAGTGTTCACGGTGGCATCAGTAAAATACGTTGTCAGATGTGTGGGCCACGAACACTTTCAAAAGATTTTCAAGTGAGCCCTGATACAGAGAAGGCTGCATGTCTTTAATGGCAATATGTCTTGAGGTCTGAAAATCTGCATTTCTTTAACAATCAAGGCATGAGGCATTTTAATTGAGCTCTTCTCCCTTCATAGGCACTGTTTTTTATGTGGCCGGAGGAGAACTTCCTGATGGTTCCGTCAGTAAGAAGTTGTGGCGCTACGACCCTTCACATGATGACTCATGGACCATGATGGCTTCCATGAATGAAGCACGCTGTCACTTTGGTATGACTGATCGTCAGTGATCGACATATGGTCTATTGGGACTGGTAAATTAATATTTGATTATTGAATATTCCTCAAATATAGGGGATACAAATATGAATATAAAAAATATGAAGTACGAAAAACAATGTATTGATTGATTGAAAATTGTATTAACAGTTTGGAGAATTACAGTACATACAAGTACAACTCAATACAAGACTGTTAACTGTGAGTGGGACGACACCATAAAGCATTTCTACTTGTTTACAATAGGGCCCTCAATCAATATCAAGTTATAAAAACAATACATTTTTATTTTTCATTTTTATCCCACGATTTTGCAACCCATTTTTTTCATGTGTGTCTATTATCTAATCTATAATGTCATCCTGGGCGCTACACTTCCTGGGGGGGGGCAAGCTGCTTCTTTTCACCTGACTGGACGTAGCATGTGGAAGGAACACGTTATTCCGACCAGTTCCTTTCCCCTCCATCAGGCAGTTTAGAGACCAGGATTACTGCATGTTTTTTTTAGGGTACTGAGGGCACTGATGGCGCGGAGGAGGAAACACGCCACCAGCACCCACAGCGTCCCCAGCTAGAATCCAACCCAGAATGAGTCATTTTCTGTGGGGATTATGTTTTATTATAATAATAATAATAATAATATATTCTATATCGGGGCCAATTTTATAGACCAATATTCAAGATTCATTTCTGAGGAATGTTAACAGCCCTATCTATGGTCCATAGGCCTGGTGGTGCTGGATGGCTATCTGTGGGCAGTGGGTGGCCACGACTGCATTGATTGCTTTGTAGAGCGCTACGACCCTCGCACCAACACCTGGCAATTCACTCAGGACATGCCACGCTGTTCCAACAACCCTGCTGTGGTCACACTGGATGGACTGATCTACGTTTTTGGTATGGGACACATTTATGCACCCGCAGGTTCACCTGTTTTTAATTGGGACTCGAGTGGTGAGTCATAGGTTAGCAAAGAGTGCCATCTAGTGTAAAAGCAAAACTGAAAAAACATCAATCTGTGATTGGCACAGAATTAGTTAAATATTAAAAATGCATGTTCCTTTAATGCAGGGGCTCTCAACGTTTTTGGCTGGGGACCCCCGGAAATGCTTTGGCCATGTCTCGGGACCCCAGCCCCGCCCCCCTCCTCACCCCCAATACAAATTGACCACTCGAATAACCTGAATAATAGAGAAAATATATAGTAAAACCAGATATAATCATTAAGGAAAGTTTAGGCATGGACTATGTGTACTATGTAAACTCTCAATTTCAAAAATCATCTGGGGACCCCCCAAAATAATTTCGGGACCCCCCGAGGGTTGATTTAAAAGTCCCAAAGCCTGTTAAAGTTAACGCATGAATCGTGCGTAAACTCAAGCCTGCGTTAACGGCGTCAATTTAATTAACACGCAGTGAAGATGCATTAGTGAGAGACCTTGTTACAGCCTGCAGGCAGCAGTCACAGTCAGGCTAAATAGCACCGCCTCTCTCTCTCTCTCTCTCACCTACACACACATACACACACACATGCTCCTCCTCCTCACCTCGTGCAGCCAGGCTGCTGCTGCTTGCTCAGTGCTCAGACTTCGTAATGATTTCAGCATTCTCCCATGTTCATTAGAGTATTAAAAAACTTGAAAAGCAGTGGTTCTGAACCAGTGGTCCGGGGACCACTATGTGGTCCTTGAGGGGGTTCCAGGTGGTCCCCAGCTAAATGATGGAGAGTTGGTAACCAAATGAACCCTAGATATTTAACTCTAGAGAGTGTAAAATTAAACCAAGTGGGTCCATTTGGTTCCATCTTACCAAATGGAGTTGCTTGGAATTGTGGACAAATTCTTTAGTTTGGGTCTGGATGGCTAAATGTCATCAAATGGTCAACTGATTTAAGGTATATTTATAACTTATAAAAATGTGCGATTAATTAGCGATTAACTACAGGCAATCATGCGATTAATCACGATTAAATATTTTAATCGACTGACAGCCCTAATATACATCGTGACATCCCTGTTGACAATGATTAGTTATATATTAATTCTTCTCTTGTTGACAATGCATAATGATTTGTCCTGTGTCCTCCTGCTTCCTAGGTGCTGGTTCCCCTGACACAGACACAGCCCAGTTGCAACCCTACAAGCAGAGACATATCTGTGGCTACCAAGGTGGGGGTGACCTTTTTTTTTACCTAGGCTCTTCAAATGCAATATTGAAATTACAATTTAGGCACTCTTAATCCAGAGCGACTTACATTAAGCATGAACAAAAGAAAAAGCGTGGCAATAAATCATATACATACAAAGTAGTAAATGTGAATCACACATAAACTAAGAACGTAACAGTAGGAAATCTATATAGGCTAATTAAACTGTGCATATATATATATACTATAAAGTGCTATATTTACATGAAAAATCACACCTGTGTGAAGTGAGAGGTGCAACTGTACCATGTAGGTGTCCAGGGGGGGCAGCCTGATTCCGGCAAGCCGCCCCGTGTCCAAAACCGTTCAGAAATGACAGAGTTACCGTGTGGGGGTCCCCGGGGAGTCCCCAGGGGGACTAACATCCAGACCCCCAGGAATGCGGTCAGAGAGCCAGCCCGGTTACGACATGCCTTCCCACGTCCGAAACGGTGGAGAAATGACGAGTTTCTCTATAGGGTTCCCTGGGTGGGGGTCCCTGGGGACAGGGGGGGTCCCCGGAACATCCAGACCCCCAGAAACACGCCCAGGGGGCCAGCCCGCTTTCGGCGTGCTGCCCCACGTCTAAAACAGTCGAGGCGAGTTACGGTACTTTAGGAGTTCCTGGGGGGTCCCAAGGATAGTAGAGAGGATAGGAAGCGAAGACCATACTTCCGTACTACAGTGGAGTCCATATTGCTCTCTGGGAGTCAACAGACATGCGCAATGGAGACCAGGACGTTGTACATGCACATTGCGCATATCTGTTTCCTCCCAGGGAGCAATATGGACTCCACCGTAGTACGGAAGTGTGGTCTTCACTACATACACACATTGCTACGTAATGGAGCGGTTAGGCACAAGTCTACATAACATGCTATCTAGGATACATAGGTTGAGACTTTGCATACTAAAAGG
>OOFJ01137824.1:0-11333 GCA_900323375.1 Benthosema glaciale
GTGCGTGTGTGAAGGGAGTCCAGAACCAACATCTTGGACAACCTGCTGTCCCGCATGGAGCAGTATGCCAACAACCTAGAGGAGCTGGTGGAAGAGAGGACGCAGGCCTACCACGAGGAGAAACGCAAGGCAGAGGCCCTGCTCTACCAAATTCTACCACAGTAAGAATCATATTGTTCTAAATATTACCATAATCATTGTCAAATACACTCAGTCACTGTACATCACTAATGTTTGGTTGAAAAGTAACATGTACAAGTCATGTAGCCTACTGCCTTAACATCATCCTTTAGTCTGTACAGATCTGTATAGCTAATATATATTTGCAATCATACATTTGTTAAGGTGCAAACCTCCAGTAAGTTTGACGTAATCCTTGATCGTGACCTTGAAAGTTTCGACCCAAATATTTATCATTCGACCATCCGTTCTTGAGTTATGTCTCTAACATGGACAGCCATGCATTATTTGCTACCCTTCCTTTCCTCCTCCAGTTCTGTAGCAGAGCAGCTGAAGCGAGGGGAGACAGTCCAGGCAGAGGCATTTGACTCAGTCACCATCTATTTCAGTGATATAGTAGGCTTTACTGCTATATCAGCTGAGAGCACACCCCTGCAGGTAAGTAGAGAAGAATAGAACAAAGTAGAACTGAGCAGAATATGACAGATAGTTAGGAAAAGCAGTCGGTCATCAATCATCTATGTACTTCAGAAACATGGTGAAAAAAGATAAAAACAGTAGTAGTACAGCTACATAAGGGTGAGGAATATAGACTCATATTCTACAGTAGGATGTCAAGTCCATGCTGTCAACCATATCGAACCTGGTGTTCCTACTTTGGGCATGTCGTTATTTATAGGCAAAATGCTAAATTTCCCTACATTTTCCAAGTATAGACCCCAAGGGGTGCCTTATATAGTCACCTATATAGTTAAAAGGGTAAAAAGCACACAGGGCATGTCTAAAAAGTCCAATTGGCAAATGCCTTGTTAAAAATAAAAGTCTTAAGTCCCCTTTTAAAAGCGTCCATGGATTGTGGTGCTCTCAGGTGGTTGGGGAGGGCATTTCACAGCCGACGTCCCTGCCCCCTCCCCTCCCCAAATGGACTGGACTTGCTATGTGTTGAAAAGCCGGTCGTTTTAGGCCCGCGCATCACTATCGGAGAGGGCTATTTAAACCACACTGCTCATTATTTTTGCTGCTGCTCTGCTATCGTATGCTGCTTCTCTGCTGCTGCTTTTTTATCTGCTAGATGAAGTGTTTTGTTCTCCCACCACCACCCCAGCATCCATGATTCCCATATGGGGGTCTATTTCATTCCTTGTGAGATCTATTTGGCAAATCCTTTATTATTTATTTCATGCTTACATGCCCTGTGAATGAATGGAATAAGACAGAGCCTTGACACCAAATATGCTTATAAATATTTATGATAAATATAGAGTTGTCTAAGTGAGCTACAAATGTGGGTACCACTACTAGCACAGTTTTCACATAACATTGACATTGTTTGAGAAATTGGTCAGATTTTGTAGCATGATTTATTTATGTGACTACTCTCAGAATTCCTTGCAAGTTATGTCATACTCCCATAGCTACAGCTATAACCTGGAGAAACAACGGCTGTTTGAATAAAGTTAAGGAAGTTATTAGCAAAGGCTATGACAAAGCTGGTGTTAATTTCTCAACAAACTCGCATAACAAGGAGACTGGCCATGAAAACTTATTTTTATATTATATATATAACTGTAAATAACAAGGTTGTTGGCTGAATGTTCAATAGGATAAGCTTTGAAGAATTCTCCACCATGTATGAACTTGTTTTATATCTGTCAACCCTTCAGGTGGTGACCTTGCTGAATGACCTGTACACCTGTTTTGATGCCATTATTGACAACTTTGATGTTTACAAGGTACTAGCATGCGAAGACATGAATTCATGAATTTTGAAATCCAGTATGTCAACATAAATACAACCAATAGAAATACTTGTGCCCACTAAAGCAAAATTCAGTTTATAATTATTAATTTGTTCAAGAAAATACTTGTGAGACAGCAGGAAGGCCATATTTAATTTAAGACTGATTGACTTCAAATATATCCAATAGTAATTAATGTGACTCCCAATCAAAAAAAAATTATTTTGTGTTTGTTTGTGGTTTTCGTTTTACACATACAGTATGTACGAGGCAGAGGCAGAATGCTGTAGTGCACTAGTGCCAATATCTCACAGTACAGATCAGCATGATCTCAAGTGTATTATAGCAATACTAGTTGAATCAGTAAATTAGATTAGAATGTGAAAAAAGTGAAAACTACTTTCATCAGATTGGCAGTCATCTATCTATAAAGGCACAATGTCTCCACGTAACTCGGGAACCGTATGAATTCGAATTAGACACACAACGCGTTCCAAACCACACAGTGAATGCAGTGCCCGGTGCAGAGTTGGTCGGACCCACGGTTGTCCAGAACTGCCACTAAAGGCCTCTGCCCAGGCTCTGGACAGAGACAGAAATCTCCATATATGGGCATAAAAGGGACACAGACAGATGGGTGGAACGGGTACTCTGACACAGGTACAACGGGTATTGCATAGATAGCCGGGTGGGGCATGGATCTCCAACTTCCATCAGTAAAGGGATTGTGACATTTAAAAATTTATTTTTTTAGGTTTTCTGCGCTCAATTGCACCCAAAAAAACTGAACTTTTCACATTCAGTAGATTTACTGTGATCTGGGGTTTTCTGGCTCAAACAAGTGCTCTGATTTTCCCATAATGTCAATGGGATTTGCCAGCAGATGTCACTGTTTTCACTGTAGCTCAAAAGCCTTCCAAACCCCACAGAAAATTCTACACCACAGAAAATCCACTGAATGTTCAAAGTTCAGGCTTTCTGGGTGTAATTGAGATCATAAAACCTAAAATAAAAAATAAATTAAAAATAATGTCACAAAACCTTTAACGACTTATATCAGTGCTATACAGCCGGGCACCGGTCTAGTTATAATGATGCCTCTTAGCCAATCAGTCACAATACAACTGTGAACCAACTGTGGATGCTTATAATTTGTGTTATTGACATTTTCAGATAGATCTATCTATCACTGGTGTCCTGTAGCCACTTATTTCATCCTACAAGACAGCGGAAGGAACAATAAATATGGATTGGTTGACTTGTCTGACTGTGGTGATTACTCTGAGGGTGCAATACATGTCTACTGGTATGAAAACAACAGTGCTTGTCTTCTGCTGCCCCCAGGTGGAGACCATTGGTGATGCATATATGGTAGTGTCGGGTCTGCCTGTGAGGAATGGTAAACTCCATGGTCGGGAGATTGCCCGCATGGCCCTAGCCCTGCTGGACGCAGTCCGCACGTTCAAGACCCGCCACCGACCTGACCAGCAGCTCAAACTACGCATCGGAATCCATAGTGGTAAGATAATATGGGCTACTTATTTACTTACTACTTATTTTCTACAGTTTTTATTTATTTTAACCATGTTTGTAAACACAAGTACAGGATTATTATTATATATTTTCTTTTTTTTTAAAGCCAGTAGTAAGTATTGAGAATGAGATATATATATATTTTTTAATAGTTTACATAAACTGTATCTATGGCAACAACTAATCATGCTTATCCACTACACAATATAGCCTACTGCTCATTTGCAATGGCAAAAAAACGGTCTATTAAGTACAAGCAATGCTTGAGTTGAGTGCGCATCCGAGTAAAATTTTGTCTGTTCTTCATACAATTTGTGCGTGTGCGTGTGCGTGTGTGTGTGTAGGGCCAGTGTGTGCTGGTGTGGTGGGTTTGAAGATGCCTCGCTACTGCCTGTTTGGTGACACCGTCAACACCTCATCTCGCATGGAGTCCAATGGAGAGGGTGGGTCCACTCGTCTCCAACATCCAGAACCAGAAGCCTTTATTGCCATTACTTGTAAACATGTTAGGAATTTGGTTTGGTGGACAGCAGAGTGCAGTTACAACATTATGACAAGTGCAAAACAGTGCAAAAACAACATAGTGAAATAGTGAAAAGAAATGATAAAAATAAAGTGCAGAGTTCAAGTGTTCAGGTCAGTCCATTTCACTCTGAGTGGGGATAGAAGGGGGGTCAGAGGGGGACACCAGCAGAGTTGAGGAGCCGGATAGCCATGGAGAAAAGCTGTTTGAATGTCTTCACAGTCTTTAAGGAACGCAACCTCCTGCCTGAGGGGAGCGGGGCAAAAAGACTGTGGCCTGGGTGTGCAGGGGCAGATTGATGTTGATGTTGCGCAATATTGTTTTATTCAGAACAATGAAATTATTATGCAACTATCTGCGTGTTTGTTTGTCTGTAATGCTGCGTTCACAGAAGCAGATGCAAAACTATACAAAGTTGCAAAGCTACAGTGTATTTGTAGCTGTTGTAGCTTTTGCAGCAGCTACAAACATCGGATGCAGCTTTGCATCTTCATGTTGCTGGCTTCCATTGACAGTGAATGGTAGTCTGGACTTTGCATCTGCCTGTGTGAACACAGCATAATGTACATATGTATACAGTATCTATGGCCATGTCTGCGTAGGTATGTATGGACATTTGTTTGACCATATATACCTGAAAGCATGCATGTGTCCCATATGTATGTTGCATACATCCACATGCATGTCTGTGTGGTTAAGTGAATCTGTCTGCCCTTGTGTCCTCCATGCAGCCCTAAAGATCCATGTGTCATCAGCGACCCGTGATGTGCTACAGGAGTTCAACTGCTTCCAACTGGAGCTGAGGGGAGATATCGACGTCAAGGGCAAGGGTAAGATGACCACCTATTGGCTTCTGGGAGAGACCGACAACGACAGCCAGTGACATGGCGTATGAGCACCATCAGATGGTAGAGAAAGGGAACGAAGGAGATGAGGTGGCACAAGGACACAAGGGAAAGAATGGAGAATGATTGGACCAAACATGGATGAGTAAACTCCCAAAGAACTGAACAAGGAGAGGCAAAAAGAGGAATGAGAAAACTGACAAACAATGACAGCGTGAGGGTGGATGTGCCTCACATATTATGACAGTGACAGCAAAGGAAGAACTCCACCTCACAGGATAAAGGCACTGTGCTTAAGAAGAATTAGGCAAAAGGAGTAATTGTTCTAATGGAGCCATTATTCCTGCCATTACGTCCAATGACATCAGTCCTGTGTCCTGTATGTCTGTATGTCCTTTTCCGCTTAATGTCTTCATTTTCATATCTATCTTCATATCTTAAAGGGAAGATCAGCTCAAGATGATCTTCTGAAGGACAGAATACAGTATGCACTTTGTGTACATTATGATGACATCTAGTGATCCAATAGTGTATCTGTGTGCATACAACACCACATCATCGTCAACTTCTAGATTTAAGTAACTTCTGAGTACTAGTCCCCAGGTGTATATCAAGGAAAGGGATGGATACCTGTCTCTTTTTCACAGTGAAAGACTCGGTTATTGCACCCATTTGCCTTGTTAAGCACTGAGTTAATTAAAATGTACTAGATTTTCAACTAACAATTATTGTGTGTTTGAGAGAGGGAAAAGAGAGGTGTGTCTCGAGACATGTGTCAAGAGATGTGTCTCCATCTATCAATCCATCCATCCATCCATCCATCCATCCATCCATCCATCCATCCATCCATCCATCCATCCATCCATCTTCAACCGCTTATCTGTAGTCAGGTCGCAGGGGCAACAGCTCCACCAGAAAGCTCCAGACTTCCCTCTCCAGAGCAACATTAGTAAGGGAGATGCCAGCCACCCGTCATTTCGGACGATTGTATCCGCAACCGTGTTCTTTCTGTCATGACCCACAGTTTATGGCCATAGGTGAGAGTATACGAAGATTGCTCGATAGACAGAGATCTTTGCCTTCTGGCTCAGCTCTCTTTTGCGGTACAGCGACTGCAATACCGCCCATGCCGCTCTGATTCAACGGCTGATCTCCTTCTCCGTTCTCCCCACATTTGTGAACAAGACCCTGAGATACTTAAACTCTTTCACCTGGGGCAAACTCTCATTACAATGTTGTGTCACACAGGAACTCATTTCTGTCTTGCTTATTCAGAGCAACAGAAATGTATTATTGTGTACGCATCTTAAACAATGGTTTAAAAACCAATTATTGTCAATGTATCTTTCTGGAAAGATATTTGGCATTCATGAGAATCAATATTACTTGTATTTTGTATTTCAAATACCTGTATCAGTAGTGTCACAGAGCAGCACCCATGGATGTGGTAGGCAGTGGGCGCATGGACTGTGGGCCACAGGGAATTGAACCCAAAACTCTGAACTATAAGTTATAACCCACTTCTCTAACCACTGGGACAACCTACCAACTTGACGAATGTACCAAACAGTTTTCCTAACATACCTTAAACCATGAATTTGACTGCTCTAGTGACTAGAGCAGTTTATTCAAATTCATGCAGGTTTCATCACCCACGATTGATTCCTGCTAGTCAACAGCAGGAATCAACCGAGGGTGATGTGGATGAAACAAGTATTTCTTTGGAAAGGATCTGCATTGATGAACTGATTTGTATGAAATAATCTCCTGCAGCAGATAGTTTGTTATAGTGCCATATTGTTTGTGTGGTAGAATCTCACCACAGAGATCTACCTGAAGAGTCGTATTCCAAGATGCAATATACTGTATAGATGTTTTTTGGAGAAGAAAATCGTTCATTATTCAATATCTCTAAAATATAAAGGATGTTGTCAGCAAAGAATGAAAGTTGAAAGTTACCTTTCTATCCTATGTAAAAGTTCTATGTTTTTTGTTTAGATTTTTCTTTTGTGCTCTCGATAATTCTACAAAGGCAGATTACCATTTTCAGAAGATAGCTGTTGGACATTGGAATGAAAGTTGACTCAATGTTTGTTTTACCTCAAGTTATCTACTATCTAATGCCTTTTAAAACCTTCAGTGGTTGCATTGTGTATGCAAATTGTGTCAGTGATGATAACCCATCGTTATTTGTTAGTTATCAAACCAGCAGTGTTGTACTGTGCATTAGTGACCTGGATAGAATGCTGTATAAACCATCTCTAGGTGTGTCTCGAATTTATTTTATCCCCCAACCGTAAAGCTGCACATTGAAATATACAGTACATTTACCATTGATGACAATATTATCATCTGTAGTTTTTATGTGGTGTATTGGTGAGGGGGCAGTCAGCAGGATTGTCCCTCCACTTACAAAATAAAGGTTATAATGTACATGAAGCATAGAGTTATCGGTTATATTTGGGTCTGACTCTGAAGTGATCACATTATTTCTGGCCCTGGTCTCTCTTTCTCTGGAGTCTCTCTTTCCCTCTCTCTCTCTCTCTCTCTCTCTCTATCTCTCTCTCTCGCATGCACGCATGCACACACACACACGCGTGCGCACACACACACACACACACACACACACACACACACACACACACACACACACTGTGTGTGTCTGTTACCAGCTAATCTCCGGCACCGTTAAAATCCCACAAATCGTTACACAGTGTCTCTATAGTCAATCATGTGCTCAAGATGGATCTGGCTGATATTTCATATTCCATTGGCTAACATCGGCTTTCAAAGTTTGCAGGATTGGCCCATTTTGAACAAAAAGCCTCAAATCATGAACGCAGCATGCAATTTAGATTTTTCCATGCACTTTCCTACTAGGCTGTTTTCACTAGCCTGGAAACCAGCCTAAACTGCCACAGGAAAATAAATCCCTGGGCAGATTGGGTCTGGCACTCCTCAATTGGAATTATATTTCCCTCAGCCTAAATTTGTGATGGACCAATCAGAGCCCACTATTCAAAGTGAGACTTTGGAATCTGTTTGGAACTGCCCCTCAGAAATAAAATCTCAACACAGAAGTTCCAGACTAATATCTACGCAGTGATATTAGTCTGGTCCATGCCAGGCTATGTTTTCACATTGGCCACCACCAAGGTGGATTTTTGCAAAACACATTTTGGAACAAAATGCCCCAAATCATCCAATTGCCATCAAAGGCGATTCACATTGGCTTATAGCGCCACCAGGAGGCCACAACCTGACCTGGCCTGTTGAGACTTGTGCCCAGATGGGCACTTTTTCTAGTTATTATTTTAAGTGGATATGGACCCTACCAGGAAAGTCAACGTCATATCTTATAGTCATATTAGATTCGAGTCACATATACCCGATTCGCGTTCCAGTTCATTTTCCCATAGCTTTGTTTGATTTTCTTGGCACCAGATTTGATTAGTTCAGTTCAGCCAATCAAACAAAGCTACTGTATGGGAAAATTGACAAACAGGAAATGTGTATCACTTTATGGAAACTCGGGGCGTGCAAAGAAAAATTCAGTAACTCTTCAAGGCTTTCATGTACTGCCTTCTTTCCAACAGTAGAGGTCAACAGCTCAACTTATAATATAGTGTTGAAATTATTATATTATGAATACCGTATGCAGACAGTGTCGCCAGTATTTCTCATTCTTACTTTCTTCTGTAGTATCTGACTGTGGTGCTGGACAGTGTTGTAGTGCTACTTAGAAGTGGTGGGACTTAGAAGTGGTGGGATAAGACACGTCGTACGTGAACACATGCACATGGATATCTCGCCCAGAAGCATGGATATCTCGCCCATATGTTTATTTTACCATATTTCTCATATTTTAGAACACACCATAATACAGTTTAGCCATTGCACTGGGCATTGTTGTATACCATTTCCATAGATGGCTGTTCTGGAATTTCTGTCTGTCTGTCTGTCTGTCTGTCTGTCTGTCTGTCTGTCTGTCTGTCTGTCTGTCTGTCTGTCCTATACGCATATCCGTTCATCCGTGTTTAGTTTTACTGAGGACTCCAGGAAGTGTGTCAAGGTGTCGGGGTTAGGGTTAGGTGTGTTGGGTTAGTGTTAGGTGTGTTGGGTTAGGGTTAGGTGTGTTGGGTTAGTGCGGTGTCAGGTGTGGAGAGACGTTTGGTCGAGCAGTTCCCTATACGTTCACTGTAGTAGTTTATAGTTAAAATCACAAGGTAAAAATGTAGTGACGTCACGCCGACCTCCATACTGTAAATATCATAGGCTATAAAAACAGTTACAGTGCTAGAGGCCTTTAGTGTGTTGGTTGAATGATTGCTAAAGGAGCATTCAGTGTATTGCGTGATTTTGGTGGGAAAAAACGGTCCACCCCAATGAGTCGGTCGGTGTGAGCTTAATGACACCATTGGTGTGTGAATGTGGGAAGTGAGGACGCTGGCGTTGTCTGTTCGCCGCTTCACCTCCCAACGTATGAATGAATGAACCATTGTAAAGCGCTTTGAGCACTTGGCAAAGCGCTATAAAAATCGAATTAATTAGTAACAGGCCAACAACACGTGCACCAAGGCCCGCCCCACTCGGCCCTGATTGGAGGAAGCCCCCCTCTATCCTGATTGGTTGAAGGCTTTGCCACCCAAAGCCCAAACTGAAACTAGTTTTTTTTTTTTACCCCTGTGGTTCACTGGGGACAGGGAGGGACTAATTATATGGTCAGCACACTCTATAGTGGGGAGGATTATCACTAAACATATCTTCAAAGGGACATTGTAAAGGCGGGCAAATATTGCATATCCGACTTAAGTACAAGGTGACAAACGGAGTTGAATGAAAATGCATTCCGTACAAAACATAATGATAACCTTCGGACGTCGTGGAATGTTTGAACAAAAGGGATAGCCGTTTTTTTCTTTTTATAAAGTCTGCCCTTTCGTTGCCCTGCCTAACCTTTACGCTGTACTCTCAGAGCTGAGGCTGGAACCAAGAACAACATCCACAAAGACATTCTTCGGTAGGACTATAATATTATTGTCTTTTCTTCTTCGTCTGTACAGGAGGAGAAGACGAAGGTCGTCAACGGGGCGTGGAAGAAGAAGAATGGGCTGATCCAGAGAGAGCGTCCAGCTGGCAGCGAGACACCTGAGCAGGTACTACAACTACACCACAATATCCTCCAGCCTCACGCATCATGACTGATAGCTGCAGAATGAAATTACAAAGGGTGCAGACGAAGTTTTTGAGGGGCACACTATTTCACTATTTTGCCCATACAAATAGCCATAGCTATATAGCTACTGTATATACAGCTACAGGGTGAGACCTGTATGTTGCTCTGCCTCTATAGAGCTAGAGGCGCAGTGGACTGTTTGGAGAAGTCATCTGACAGAATAAGAATGGCTTGTCTGTGCCCTGCAGCCCCGCACACATTTTATTTAGAAAACTGAATTGTAGGTTATCATCCTGTAGCCATATGTTGATTGATTTAATTAATGCTATATTACTGGGGGGGGGACTGTGCGTTTCATACTGTTATTGTGATTTCTATGACAATTATAATATCCCGAATATATTTTTGTATTTTTGATATTTTCACAACTGTACATATAGAACATAAAGTGAGGGGGGCAATGCCCCCTCATGCACCCCACTGATGACTGACAGCTGTGTCACCTTCACATGCCCACCCAGAGAACACTTTCTGCATACACTGGTTCCACATACTGTACAACATGTATACATTACCAGAGTCGGAGAAGAAGAAAGTCTATAGTTTCAATTAGTTTCAAGTTTAGTTTCAAGTTTATTTGAAAACATCATTGCATAACAGTATGAATTATGATTTCTTTCATTGTTTCTTACAATGTAAAACAAGAGGATCGCTCTATGAAAAAACAACAACAAAAAACAAATCATCAACTATCAAACAACAATAAAAAACGTTTCTGTTACTTCTGGTAAAGCTTGTACGGTCTTGGGAGGAACGACATCTGGTGCCTTTTTGTATGACTCTCAGGTTGTGTGAGCGTCCTCCCGTTCCTTAGGGTGTAGCGACTTGCGTTTGTTCGTAGACAGACTCTGGATCGTTGGACTGTCGCCATGGGCTTTGATCACGCCGCAAAGCAGGTGCCTATATAGAACTATTCCATTGAGATAGAATGAGCACTCGACTGCATTCCATTGTTACAATGGGAGTCAACACTATAGTGTTGTCACTCTCATAACTCTCATAATTAGACCACGCTGAACATTACATACTGTACTGTACTGTACTGTACTGTACTGTACTGTACTGCACTGCACTGCACTGCACTGCACTGCACTGCACTGTACCGTACCGTACCGTACCGTACCGTACCGTACGGTACGGTACGGTACGGTACGGTACGGTACGGTGCTGTACGGTACGGTACTGTGCTGTACTATACTGTACTGTACCTGCAGTGGAGTGGTGCGCCATACGCCCCAGACCAGATCAATTCAACAGATTAAGGCACATGTTGTCAG
>OOFJ01137829.1:0-17035 GCA_900323375.1 Benthosema glaciale
CCATACACCCAAGTCCTATCTGATTGCATTAAACAATGTTAAACTCAGCTGTATGGAAAGCTTGAATTATCTCTTTCGATCTGCAAAGATTTTGTTTCATAAAAATCCACCATAAAAACATGATCTACTTTCTGTACTTTCTGTCAAGAAATGCCCTGCATTTGATAGCACTCGTTATCTGTAAAGCAACCTCCTGCTGCATCCTGTGCAAATTAAAAACAGGTGGTACGTACTACGTATGGGCTGTTGAGCACTTCTAAACTCAAATCATCTGCAAGGAATGTCTTGACAGGGTGTAGCTCATAACATGTCTACAGTGGATTTTTATTAAACAAACACATTGCAGGTAGAAAGAGGATAATTCAAGCTTTCCGTACAGCTGCAATGTTGGTGAGTCTAATGTTATTTAATACAATTAGATAGGACTTTTCTGTTTGGGTGAATGGGCTGTCTATGGGAAGTTGCCACTCAGTCTAGCTGAGAGGGTGTGTCCTGGTGGGAAAACCATGCATGTGCATACTCTATATGTTGCAATTTTTATATTGTTTTCATTCGGGCCAGTTGTGCGACAGACTGACAGGCATGTGTTTTGTAAATTCATTTGGAGAGTCTGTTTGAAGTAGTCCCGACATGTTAAAGAATGTTGCACAAAATCATAACGTAAGCCATTTCTTCGCAAAGGCTTTCAAAGATCGTGAAAACAGCCGATCTACGAGCTCACAACGATAGATCGGCTATTTTTGATATTCATCTTACAAAAGGTGATGCGAGGGATATCCAAGGGAAAAAAGGTTTGGGAACCAACTGGGTGTAGTTGTATGGGCCTCTGTTCTGTTCGTCAGGAGTTGGTTGAGAATAGAACTGACCTTGATTAGTCCAAGAGTCGACTACTGGTCAACGTTTAGTTTTTTTGCATGATTTGACTCAGATTGGCCTAATTACAAATAGTTTGAAAACATCTTTTTGGGGGGGAGAAGCAAGTTAAATCGACATCAAGTACCCCCCACAGCCCAAACCGAATTATCCTCTATTCATTGCATAACACATTTTATGTTATGCAGTCTGATTCGAATACTAATTTCTCAGTAAAATCATGCAAAAAAAAAAACACTACTGGGTATAGATTTGGGCCTCTGTTTTTTCATGATTTGGTTCTAGTTGCAGGGGCCTCTGTTCTTCACGAGTTGGTTGAGGACGCTGGTCTGCTTCAGGACCCTCAGGTTGGCCATGTCCTCCGCAAAGACGGGCACATCTCCCCCACGACCACCGCGGGGCGCCGTCCCCTCACTGTCACTGTCGCTGTCCGACAGACCACAGAGCAGAGCGTCGTTCTCATATGTGGGGAAGAAGTATCTGAGGAGAGAGAGAGACAGACAGGAGGTTTTACACATTGTATCGTCTGTCGGGCGGAAACCTCATGCAAAAGTAGCAGATCTGCAAGCTGAAAATGTCACTTTGTGTCACATATCATGCTTGTATGTTTTTGTGTGACCAGGCGTGTCGTCCTGATTTTTTTTACTGGCACCACGCACCATTTTAATGACGCCGCATGCGCGCGCGGACATTCATCGTATACAAATCCTAATGATTTGGGTACAACACTGAACTCACTGAACTCACTGAGGTTGGTCGCATGCAGATATCTGTACTGAACTCACTGAGGTTGGTCCCATGCAGATATCTGTACTGAACTCACTGAGGTTGGTCCCATGCAGATATCTGTACTGAACTCACTGAGGTTGGTCCCATGCAGATATCTGTACTGAACTCACTGAGGTTGGTCCCATGCAGATATCTGTACTGAACTCACTGAGGTTGGTCCCATGCAGATATCTGTACTGAACTCACTGAGGTTGGTCCCATGCAGATATAAATGTACTGAACTCACTGAGGTTGGTCCCATGCAGATATAAATGTACTGAACTCACTGAGGTTGGTCCCATGCAGATATAAATGTACTGAACTCACTGAGGTTGGTCCCATGCAGATATAAATGTACTGAACTCACTGAGGTTGGTCCCATGCAGATATAAATGTACTGAACTCACTGAGGTTGGTCTCATGCAGATATCTGTTCTGAACTCACTGAGGTTGGTCCCATGCAGATATCTACTGAACTCACTGAGGTTGGTCCCATGCAGATATCTGCGGCAGCTTCATGACGTGGCCAGAGTCCATGATGTGTCGCAGGGCCTCGGCCTTGGAGGCGAACCTCTCCTGGCAGCCGTAGCAGCGACACTGGTGGATCTCCCGGCGGATGTAGTTCACCAGCTTCACCTGCTGGTAGAACTTCAGATCTGGGGTGTTGTTGTTGAACACAGGAAAGTAATGATTATTCTAGAAGAGCATGTATAGCGTTGCTGTTGGGCATAATTATTTTTCTAGAAAAAAACCCTCTGTAAATGAACGCTCTACTTAATCATACTACAGCGTAGTATGATATGAAGTGTGGCACGATTTTGAGCATTTTGAGCTTGTAGATCTACTTTTGATGCTGTTGAATTTGAATCCTGAAAACGGTTTTGGTATAAAATGGGGTTTCCACCCGACAGAGATGATATCTGCTATACTTTTAATTTAAAATATGAAACCTTTCATATAGAATGCCCCAACAGAGATTATTTAATCAAATTAACGATTGATCTTTAAATGAACTGTTGCACCCCTATAAAGAAGTTACACAGTTCATAGTTACAACAATGTCAGAGAACATGTGAACATGTCTTGACTACTAATAACTAATAACAACGTGGAGTATTACTCACTGAGCTCTGTTCTCAACCCGTGGAGGTCAAAACCATGGATGTCCTAAAAAGACATGGAAGAGAGCAGCAAATAATTGATCATATTCACACAGTGGCCATTTTGCTCTTAAAGCACACTACATACTGTACTTCAACGATACATTACAGTGGAGTAGTGTGTGTGCGTGCGTGTACCTGCATGTGTGTGTAGATCTTGTCCATGGTTTCAGACTGCTGTTCACAGAACAGACACACTGCACACACCGGATGAGCCTGCCAGTCTGACCAATCACTGAGGAGATCAAAGACAGTGATGAGCTCCAACTGTACACAGCGGCTTTGTCGATACATTTATTTGATCGCTCGACAGTGATTTTTTTATAATGTCGGAGATGTGTCTAAGCTGTATAGTTTTGTCCCCAATGGGCTTCCGTAAAAAGGTGAGCAGCCGGAAGAGAGGGGGAGGGACATGCAGCAAAGGTCGTCTTGAACGGGACTCGAACACGCGACACGCTGTCAGGCCGGAGCCTATATGTGGCATGCGCCCGGACCATTAGGCCAGCGGGCGCCCCAGAATTCTCTATTAACACTTGTAGAACTTACTCGTCTTCGTCATCAACCATCTCGCGGTCATCCTCAGACTGGACTTCCTCCCAGGTCTTTCCGAGCTCCTGAATGATGGCAGAGTCCATTAGAATTGGTGTTAAGGGTTTATTTGATTGTCACAAGAAGAAACAGCTCTATATTATGATAGTAAATCATTGCTACAGTAACCTAGTGTTTGTGCAGAGAACAGGCAGTCTCACCCTGTCTCAACACTTTACAGGTCGGGTTACCCAATTTTATTCAATGAGGAGAGAGAACCCATGCAGCATAAAGAAGTGGAATTAGCCACTTAGCGATTGTCCACTGCCAATCCATATAGTTTAGCAACTGTTGCTATGCATGACAAGCTTTCGCCACCTCATAGCTGTCAGTGTGATCTGGCATGGCTGTGATGTTGAACACACAGCTTACCGTCTGGAAAGTTACACGACCGACCCACCCATGTGATGACAATAACACTAGTAATGACCGTAGTCTTACCGTGCAACATGAGAACTCCTGTCGGGGGGTGACGGTCGTTAAAGTTGGCTACTGTTTCTCCCTCTGTCATTTCCTCGTATTTCTAGTTTATTTAAATAACGTCATGCACACTTGTCCAGTGCATATAGCCTACTGCAGGTCTGGTTGACTAGATTTAGAAGACATTTTGATGCTCTCGCTACTGAAATGATAAGAGTATTTATGGAGAAATCCCATTATTTAACATGCATCTGTATGGGGGAGGAGGTCAGCTTGCCCTGTCTCCTCACTGCTAACGTGCCTATTGGACAAGGACAGATTGGGTAGGGCCTTAGCGAAGGGCTAACTGAAGTGATGCGACAACGTAGTGACCAGTTGATAAACAGGTACTCTAACAAGCTCACAATGCGGCGCTCCACATGAATCCAGCTATTTTGCACGGATGAATGTAAAGGAACGATTCTAAAGTTAGATTTTAATAAGTAATGGTATGTAATAATAGCGGCAGGCTTACCAGGTAGTTGATGACATAGAAGCGGTCGTACTGGGGGTTGTTGGCGTTGATGCGGCGGTGGGCTTTCTTCCTCATGTGGTCCTTCAGTGTGGTCTTATCTCTGAATGTCTTCTCACAGTACAGACACTGTAGACTGAGGAATGAGCGCACGCGCACGCACGCACGCACGCAAGCACGCGCACACGCACACACGTCAAGGACCACCAAATTAATATGTATTTGGCCCAGACCCCCATCTGAAAAGATGTTGTGATAAGATGGAACCACCATACAAGATTTAAAATGATTCAAAAGTTATTCCACATTTTTCCACCAAGTTTTTATTGCAAAACTCCTGCTGATTCTTCATCTAGCATCGTCTAGCTTGCACTGTAGCATGCCAAAGAACTAGTTCTTAGAACAAAGCGGGGGCTCGCAACTCACTTAAGAATACAAATTATTTAGCGACGCAGTAGACTAATACGTTAGTAGAATGATACGTTTCGCGACCGTGTGGTCTTGGTTAATTACTACTCGTGGTTACCTGTCCAGCTTGCTCTGCAGCGTGTCCAGGAACTCGGTGCAGTACACGATGTTGTCTGGCAGCCCGATGCTGAAGGAGTGCTCCCTGGCCATGTGGTTGAGCAGCAATGATCTGCAATCAGTCAAAGACCACTGTTATTCTAATCAACTTTTGCCTTGTTACTGTATCTTCCCTAACAAAATGTTGTGAGCTTGTAGATCCGCGCTTGCAGACCTGTTTCCACTGAAGTCCTCGCTGCAGAACATGCAGACGCGCTGGAACGCCGTGTCATCTCGCTCTCTCTGCTGCTGCTCTAGGATCTCCACCTGCGTGTGTGAGTGTGTGTGTTCACAGAGGGAGAGGCAATACAATAAAAATAACAATAACAATAAGGGTAATGATAATAATAATAATGCTTACTAGTCTCTTCTGCTGGAGCTGCTCTCTCAGGCCTCTGTCTTCAGGCAACACGTCACAGAGCAGGAAGTAATGTTCCTGTTTGTCTGCAAAGACAACCAATGACTGGTTGGTATTGGTACAACCCACACAGGCGCACACACATACCAACCAATGACTGGTTGGTATTGGTACAACCCACACAGGCGCACACACATACCAACCAATGACTGGTTGGTATTGGTACAACCCACACAGGCGCACACACATACCAACCAATGACTGGTTGGTATTGGTACAACCCACACACATACTATTGTCACGTGCCGTATCGTGTGCTTGTAGATGGCTTACTTTCGGTGCGCGACATCGTTCCTAATTACTGAAATTAGTCGTAGCGACTGAAGCCCTCATACTCATTCATAGATAAGGTGACCACCGAAAACATGACGTCACGTCATGGTGATAAGCGGACTCATCTCTCAGTAAAACCAGCGCTTCAGTGGTCACCTTATCACCTAAAACGGTTGTGAGCATTACTCACCAACAGGCCCTTCAGAGTTGGTCTTTATCACACTGCAGAAATCTGTCAGGGGTTGTTCTAAGAATCTGCCCTTCCAGTAAACCATGTACCTGATGGAGCACAAAGAATTGCACTAAAATATCAGAATATACAACAGGTATGCCAATATCTGAACACTTCTATAAAATAACGGTCTAAATCTACTTATAACTCAGTTTTCTACACCAGTGGTTCTCAAAGAAGTGGGGTCTGTGGATCCCAAAATGAGTTCATATAGCATCAAATGCAATCCTTTTTTGACAACTTTATAGCCCTATTTTATACTTGCACACGTGTTGTGAGTTTCTAAATACAATTGTGCCTTGTGGCAGTCCCCAGTCCCCGGCACAAACTATGTTCAGATCTGTGGCCAAACACATTTTGAATCAATCAATTTGGGGGTGACATGAGAACGTTTGAGAACCACTGATCTAGTTAATCGATATTTTTGTTTTGTTTAGTTTTTTGATATTTTGGGGGGCTTTTTCTGCCTTTGTTGATATATTGAAAGTAGAGGGGGCAGCAAAGGCTGTTGTGATCGGGAGTCGAACATGCGACACGCTGTCAGGCTGGATTACCAGCCTAGGTGCCCGGACCGCTAGGCCGGCCCGGACCCATCACGATCACAAGCTCACAGCGAGCTTTTCTTGTCCTTTTCTTGTTTTTTTTTAGATGAAATGTTTGGAAATGCATTCATTGTTTTGAGGGAGACTGAGCGGTGTGTGTGTGTGTGTGTTTTACTTTGGGAAGTCTGCTATGAGCTTGACGTCAGAGATGACCAGCTTGTGCTCCAGGACCAGGTGTTTGAGGAGACGCTCCTTGTCGGACAGCGGAGCAGACTCGGGGCAGAGGACACACACCGCCACCTGCTCCTCCTTCTCCAGACCGCTGCTGCTGGCTTGTTCTTCATCATCTGGGAAACACAGGGCCTCCAGAATACTGTCCTGCAGTCCAACTGTTGGAGAGGCAGTCACTGCACTAGTTCATCATCATCATCATCAACAACTTGAACCCTAAATCAGAAATACTACGTAACATTAGAGCATGCTGTGTTACGAGCTACTTCCTCGCCCCTCCCCTCCATCGAACAAAATGTTCGGTCAAACCATATAGGCTTCCATTGGAAAGGTGTTTTGATTGAATATGTGAATGCAGCCCAGTAAGGGCATATGTCGACCCCACCCGCTCACCTCCACCCCGGCCATCTTGGAACCTAAAACAATGGGAGTGGGGTGGGGCTGAGATAGGCCTCTATTCAAGCTTTTCGTACATCTGCAATGTTGGCGAGTTAGACGTTGTTTAATGCACTCAGATAGGACTTTTCTGTTGGGATGTCTGTATGTGGCGCTGTCAAAATCGCACCAATCTTATAGTTAGTTACCACCTTGCTGGCAAGATGGCAGCGGTGTGCATAAGATCAATTATAAAACTATAGTGTTGCAAATTGCGGCTATATAGCTTTTAGATTATGAGCCAGTGTTAGAATTAAGGCTGGGGATGAAATAACTAACTGTAACTCAAGAGTGTACAAATGGAACCATGAATTGAACATGGTGGACCCTGTTGTTAACAAGTGTAATGCTTTATGGTGTCGTCCACAGTTAACGGTTTTGTTTTGAGTTGTGCTTGAAATGTACTATAATTCTCCAAACTGTTGTTAAACTCTTCAATCAATCAACCAAATACACTCTCAAGAGTTAAATTAACATTGATTTTACAATATAAATTCAACCAGAGATAGAAATGCCATTAAATGGGAGTCCGTAGCCTGTTGCTTATCAACCTGGGGGGTCCTTGAAATGAAAATGGATGAAAAATCACTGCTAGAGCTGTAGACATCTTCTCTTATGGGAGTCCTTAGGCTTAGCATATGTTTTCAAATGGGGGTCTGCATTCTAATCATGAGTGTCATTCTGGGGGTCCTTGACATGAAAACGTTTGGGGACCACTGCTATACCGGTATGTAATAATAATATGACATTTCTGTATGCATACAGCTATATTTCTAGGGCTAGCATGGAGCTAACGGGGATGATGAATAATAGTGTCAGTCAGCTCAGGTTGACAGACAGCGACATTTCTGTCTACCATTATATATTCTAAATGCAAACAACAACAACGGTGCAATGATAAACGTGTTTAGTGAAACAACTAAACTTTAGTGAATAAATAAACCTTAATAACTAGTATAGAAGACAACAGACATGCCACATACCACTTTTACTAGCCATGCAGGCAGCCATTGGATGTCACGTGGTCAAAACAGCCGAGGGCTGACCAATCAGAGGTCTCCAGTTCAGAGTCCCTACCCTACATAAATGAAACCTCGCGCATTTACAGGTAATGTCCACCAGATGGTGCTGTAACTCTAACCTATTTTTTACATTGGCATTTTTGTAGACTGCAGTGGTGGAAATGAAGAGTTTTAAGGTTAGTATTTACTACTCGTGTACTGTAGCCCTTTGGTTCTCAACATTTCTATAGTACCAAAATATCTGGCTCTCCATGTACCACCATAATAAATAACATGTATTATTTAGTTAGTTAAAATTAAGCCCTTTTTGTTCCATTCCTAAGCTAATGCTAATGCTGCTGCTCTGACAAAGCTCTGTCTAATCACTAATCATCCATCAGCACAACTGATATTTCTAATATAAATCCTTTCTCAAATCTTCTATTAACACTGGCTAGGTGTGCTTCCATGCTCATTTCAGCACGGCTGGAGAGTTTATTTCAACCAATTGCTTTGGTCAGAAGAACTACCTGTTAGTACTTGCTGCACATAATATGGTCCACCTTTTGAAATGCACATTCCTGCATGATGCTTTTACTACTGGACCCCACCTTTGAGTGACAATCAATGACCTAAATACCACAAAAACCTATGTATAGCAAACCCTCTCTCCCAAGTCCCCATTCATTCATCCATCTCTACTCTCTCCTCCAATTGCTTTTGCAGTTGGTCGACTGGTTGAAAACCACTGGTTTAGACTGATGAACTCTACGGCCCAATAAATAAATAAATGCAATTTGACTGTTCAGTACAATCATATATAGCATGCTGCCATGTTGTTTTGATACATGCTGGATGCTACTGTTTTTAATATGCTGTCAACTTTTACTGCACTGGATTATGCTTATTTTTATTATTTTTTCTGTTAGATATGTTATTGTACACTATACTGTTCCTTATAGTTGTTTTTTTGTTTAGTTTTTTTTTCATGTGCAAGCAAAGACAAATAAATTACCTTGAAAAGTAGCCTATTCATTGCAGAATTTCAGCATGTTGAATGTTCCACAAAACCTGTGGTCTGTGTCTCATAGGAGGGCTATGTGGGCAGTTCAGAAACCATCCTCCATGCGCATCATCGTTTCGTTCGTTTTTTTTTTAACACTATTTTTTTGAAACAATATTTATATTTTTATTATCATGAGAAGTGAGAACGATGGCTTCCATTTTCGCATTGGAACTTTTCAGGAATAGAAAGCCTGCAGTTTCTATTTGCATAGATGGGTGGTCCGCCGCGGCCGGCCAAATACAAATCAATGTGGGGGTCCTTGATGGAAAGGTTTGAGAATGCAAGCAAGAGAGTGAGTGCCACTGCTGATCTATCTGTGCCATTCAGTGCTGGCATTTGGTTAGTTAGTCAGCATACAGTCAGCTGCAATAGCTGCAGAGCGACAGGCAGGCAGAGTTGAAATGGTGTCCTTAAGGCCTGACAGCGTGTCGCCTGATAATGGCTTCTATATTCCAGTTTTAATTAAGCCCTGCAGGAGAATCCCACCTCTTTATCATCAATGGACCTGCAGTGTGGCGCTGCCGCTCGCCTCCATGCTCGCTGTGGGTCTTTCATCTCCCCTACGTACACCATATAAGTCATTTTTATTCAAAGACAAAAAAAATAGTTTTTATTTTTTTTTGTTTTATTAATCTCTTTGATCGATTTCTCCTGTCAATCATCAGTTAATTTTCACGGTTCCTTTTAATGTAATATGTTGGGGAAGGGGGTTTATGGGGATGGGTGGTAGTCAACCCACATTCATTCTTTTGTCTTTCCATCCAGAATGTAATCTATTTCGTACAAAAAGAAAAAAATACATTGCTGTGAGCTTTCCAAACTGATACGGAATCTATTCAATTCACATTGCGGTAAAAGTTAAAAAGAATATATTAGTCATCAGTCAGTCTGTCATCTCTCCCACTTTCACTTTTCATGTCCCTTTCTTGAACTCCACGCGCATGTGCACACGCACGCACTATACAGCTTGCTCCCCTATGTGCTTGTTACTATCTACAATGTGATGCTTATACAGTTCATATAGTACTAGTGGGCCTAATGGGAGAACTATTTTTGACACTGGCGTCAAACTAGCTGTACTTTTTAGCCCACAATTTTGTAACCCCTTTTTCACCCATGTGTCAATTACCTAATGTGATCCTGGGCTCTACACACCCTCCGCCAACCTGGGGAGAGCAACGGACTTGAACTCATGCTTCCTTCATGCATGAGTGTCCAAGTTGCTCCTTTACACCTCACAGAGGGGAGTTTCCCTGGTTGGACGTAGTGCGTGGAAGGAACACGTTATTCCAACCAGTTCCTTTCCCCTCCATCAGGCGCCCCGGCTGGCCAGGGGGAGGTAGTTTAGAGACCAGGATTACTGCATGTTTTTTGTGAGGGTACCTACCCTAGGGGACACGGGGAGAACATGCAAACTCCACACAGCCTTTCGCCAACCCCGCCTTGGGTATGGGCACTGATGGCGCGGGGGAGGAGACATGCCGCCAGCACTCACAGCGTCCCTAGCGGGAATCGAATCCAGGACCTTCTAGCTGTGAGGCGACAGAACTACCACTGTGCCACCGTGACCCTACAATGTGATGCTTAGTTATACAGTTCATTTGTAGTACTATTGGGCCTAATGGGAGAACTATTGGTGACACTGGTGTCAAACTAGCTGTACTTTAGTTGCGAGTCTGATATTTAGTCTGTGTAACAACCAGGATTCGAACCCGGTTCTCCCCGCCGTGGAAAGCCAATATCTTTCTTAACCACTAAGCCAAAGGGAATTTCCTTATATGACTCTGGGGAGATATACTATTAAACTTTTAGGCCATCAGGCTGATGTTGTGAGCCAAGCAAGAGAACAATCAGGTGCTCAGTGGATATGTGCAGGTAGATATACAAAAGTACAAAAACAGTAAAAAGGTGCTCCTAGATCAAACGGGATAAAACTTGTAGAAAAAAGTGGAGATCCGGGCACACAAAAGGGAGAAGAAACTTTATTGTACCAACATGTTTCGACCTACAGTATACAGGTCTTCATCAGGGCTGGGAGGTTGTGAGCCCTGCACTCTGCTACTGTACTTACTGACCCAAGTTATATATGATTTCCACTGGAAAGTCTCCGCCCTTCAATCTAGAATACTGGTTTTCTACATTTTTCATATTCAAGGCCCATTATTTATTCTGCATTTGAGCCACGGACCATGCACCATTTGGTGAGATTTTGGTTTAATTTATGCTCTCAAGAGTTAAAGATCTAATAAGGGTCCATTTGGTTTCAATTTACACTCTCAAGAGTTAAAGATCTAATAAGGGTCCATTTGGTTTCAATTTACACTCTCAAGAGTTAAAGATCTAATAAGGGTCCATTTGGTTTCAATTTACACTCTCAAGAGTTAAAGATCTAATAAGGGTCCATTTGGTTACCAACTCTCCACTGGTATATCTGGTGTTCTCCGCCCTGGACCACTGGTTGAAAACCACTAATCTAGACTGATTTCTTATACTTTACATCAGTTTTGATACCAGGGCCCACTATTTATTCAGCATTTGAGCCACGGACCACTATATGATGACATTTAGGCACTCAGACCCAAAACTAAAGGATGTTGTCTTGAATTCCATGCTGTATTTAGGAGAGAGAAAAGACAAATGTTGACCAAAATAACAGTTCTTCTACATTCTCTAATTGTGAAGACTTCTTGTAAAGTAAGTAATAGAGATGTTTAAGAATAATGTAACTCTTGAGAGCGTAAAATTAAAGAGTTAAAGTTATAATAAGGGTCCATTTGGTTACTAACTCTCCATCAGTCACCTGAGGACCACCTGGAACCCACTGGTGGTCCCCGGGCCACTGGTTGAAAACCACTGCTTTACATGATGCACAAGTGGTCCAGGGACAAGAGAACAGTTACCTGCTCCATGGCCATTCATTTAAACACTTATTTTTTGGCACATGTCTCGTCTAATGGTTCCATTATTGGCCATTTCCACTCACTTCTCTGACAGGGGTCTCCCTACCCCGGCTTTGAGGGTCCATTCCTCTTCTTAATGCTGGCAGCATCACAGTGAGAGTGCTCTGTGAGTCATCCGTTGGCCCTTTGAGCAACCAAACGAGGAGACATAAATGGAAAAGTGTGCATTTATAAAGCGCTTTACATAGATTGTGCATTACGTTCGTCCATTACACACACATTCATACATACACCGATGGCAGAGGAAAGGAAACCATGCAAGGCAAGCAATTCACAGTCCTGCTCAAGGACACTTTGACAGTTAACTCTGGTGGAACCTGGGATCGGAAAAAAATGAAAGTAATTCAGATGTTTAACAGTAATGTAACTCTTGAGAGCTTAATTTTTTTTAAATATAATGTAATTTGATGTCCTTTTTTCTCCTTTTTTCTTTATTGCTAAAAGCTCTTTGCGCTTCATTTATGTCATGAAAGGTGCTATATTCTACTATTTAGATTTAGTTTTTAAGGTATTTTCTTCTTTTTTAACATTTAATGTTTGTGTAAGACAAAGTTTGTAGACAGACACCAAAAGCTGGATATAGGAGCGCCCCTCAAAAATATGACCATGGCGACAGTTGTGAGCTTGTAGAACTGCAATTTTCAAATAGCCAAAGTTAAAATAGGGTGTAAGGTTTCTAATAGTCAAAACAAACGTTTACGCTATATTACCTCATCTTTCCTGACGCCCTGGTAACCTCCCGATTGGACCCCTGGGGGTCTCCGGACCTTACGTTGACAACATTAGGCACCATGGACAGCGACAGAAAAAAAAAAATCACAGAAAACTAATCTGCTGCTCTTTGGGACCCAGGGAGGCTGCTGCAGACTGTTCAGAGCGTTGTTGCCATGTCTGCTTATTATAAGCGGCTCTGCCTTGTTTTTCTGTGAAGTTGCTTGTAAACAGTGTTTTTTCAGACGGCCCACTGTTATATGAAATGGTTCAGCAGATACGTTTTGTTCCGTAAAACTTCACCACGGCATAGGGCGGCTACTACGTATTTATTGTGACGGTGAAGGTCGCAGATTACTATATATAATATGAAAACCTGTCAGTCCGTCGCACCACGATATGTGGCCGCCAGTCTGTCACGCCGCGTGACACGTCACGCCACCATATATGGCCGTCAGTACATCATGCCTTGTGACACGCTCCATATATGGCCGTCTCCATAGGCTATAGGAAGACACTGACCTCATCAAACCTTGGCTAAGCTATACATGGAGAAGACTAGCTGGCCAGCAACACTCAAACCTCAAATTCTTAGATCTCCATATATGGAGCTGACCTGTTCTGACATTTTATATGTTGATCCTTCCCCACCCGTCCTTCCTCTTCGATGTCTCCCTTTTGACTGATACCTGTCCATTTAAACTAGTCTAGACCCAAAGTTATTAGTGCAGCCACGCCCCGGCAGCCGGCGAAAACTAGAGTTCTCAACAAGCCCAAATATTAAGGCCTTACCTGAGCCCTCATCAAACCCTGTACACTCAAGACACACTCCATATATGGCCAGACCTCATCAAACCCTGTACACTCAAGACACTGCCCCTGCTGAGACGCTTAGATCTCCATATATGGAGCTGACCTGTTCTGAAATTCCATTATGTTGATCTGACCTCATCAATCTGGCGGCTGGCCAGTGTTGGTACCATAGGAGAGATAACAGGCAAACGATGATCAAAATAACAATTCTTCTACATTCTCTAATTGTGTAGACTTCTTGTACATTAACTTGTAACGCAGCTGTTTAACAACTCTTGAGAATGTAAAATGAAACCATCTGGTTACCAACTCACCATCATTTAGCTGGGGACCCCCTCAATAAGGACCACTGGTTGACATACCACTGAAGTGTGATGGATGTGATCAATTCGCTTCTTTCGGGCATATCATGTTTTCCATGGACCTGATTGCTTATCTCTCTCACGGTATCTGGCAACACTGGCTGTGCAGAGTCGGAGCCATCTGGTAAGTAGCAGAGTTGCGATATTGACCGGGCAGAAAACAGCCTGGTCACGTGGTTCATGTACTCGCGCGAGCCCATAGACTCCAATGCATTCAGTAACTTCCGGTTGTCCCTATTTTGTCCAGCCTGTCTATGTAGAGGAGCCGCCATTGGACCGGCCCCATGAAGTGAACGGAGTTTGCGTAACTCTGTCTATACTCTAAGGTTCTGTACGGAGTGTAGTGACAGAGAGGAGAGGAGTACCCGGCGAGGAAGAAGGAAGTCACATTGTGGTAGGTCAATACAAACTACAACAACTACACTTGACTACTACACACACGCACACACACAGTTTTGTATGGTGGTATTATAACGGCAGGGTATTCACTCACACACACGCTCACACACTGAGAATAAACGCTCCTTTTGTTAAATACAGCCGTCTCGTGTGTGTGAGAAGTATGGACAGTGTGTTGTTGTAACTCAAGTTAACGGCATGCTGGCTGGGTTAGCCTCGGTGGCTAATGACAGCTCGTGTGTGTTGTTACTTTATGGTTGTTATTATTATTACACTGTACTATACTGCTGTCTTTGTGGACATGGACAAGTGTTGTTGTTCTATTAACAGGAGTGGTTCTCAAACTTTGCTTTCATTATTGCAAGGAGTAAAGGACCACTGTTGTAGCTCTAGAACAGTGGTAGGCAACTTTAGGCACTGGTGCCAAGTGCAACATTGCCACAGAAGAACGAGATTTGGCTTTGGAACACTGGCATAAGAGGGTAATAATTTCACTGATTTGGCATAAGAGGATAATTTCACTGATTTGGCACACTGGCATAAGATTTCAGTGATTTGGCACACTGGCATAAGAGGGTGATTTCACTGATTTGGCACTGGCATAAGATTTCAGTGATTTGGCAAACTGGCATAAGAGGGTAATTTCACTGATTTGCCACTGGCATAAGATTTCAGTGATTTGGCACGCTGGCATAAGAGGGTGATTTCACTGATTTGGCACACTGGCATAAGATTTTAGTGATTTGGCACACTGGCATAAGAGGGTGATTTCACTGATTTGGCACACTGGCATAAGATTTCAGTGATTTGGCACACTGGCATAAGATTTCAGTGATTTGGCACACTGGCATAAGAGGGCGATTTGCAGCTCCTATAAGCACTTGGTACATACATTTTGACAACGTCATGTACCCAAGAGTTCCTATTCATTAAAGGGGAATTCCAGCCTAGAAGGCTTTCTTACCTTTATTTGCAGTTGATTTATTTCCAAAAAAGTGGTCCAGTTGTTATTTTGGCTGTTTCCTCTACCCCAAAATGAGCTTAGAATGGGGCTATGGGGTATTGTTCAAATTCACCTATTTCCATCGCTCCAAAATGCAATCTTTTGCTATATATTGTCTCTCCACCATGTCAATAGTGTGTTGACACTCACACTTTCACTTTCACTTTTGGTTCAGCCGTGGTACAGCCATAAACTGTGCACCACACCCCCCGGTCTTGAGACGGCTAACCCTAACCCTTAGTGTGTTTACTTAGTGGCAGCTTACCGACTGTGTCTTTAATGTAGTCGTGCACTCTCGCCGTACTCGCCTGAAGTGCTCGGTTAATGCAGTAGTAGGAGATTGCTTGTATCTGTGAGCAGTCGCATTTCATCTGCGATGCCGTTAAGTATTTTAAATAATTCTTTGACCGCTCAGACTACAAAACACACTGTGTGTGTCTCGGTCTCTCTACCTTGCTAACACCGGACGTACCGCCTCCTAGTACCAGCGACCTGCCTAACGTACAGTAGCTACGTCACTGCCTCTGATCCAGTTGCTCACACGTCCGTGAAAATGTGGCGCAAATCTTTGAATATATATATAATATTCTTTCAGAGCGAACATTTTTAACTCCCATCTTTGCTTCTGGGGGGAGGTCCCTGGAACAACATATTTTCAGATGGGGGTCGGCGGCCAAATATATTTTTGGGGGTCCTTGACATGAAATAGTTTGAGAACCACTGATATATAAACATGTTTTTTATTTTCTTCAGAAAACCGTCAGGATTTAGAAGGCATTTGTAGAATCGTCCTCAGGTCTAAATGGCATTAAAAGTCAGCGCTGTAAGTGTACTCGCCTGATAATTACACACATCGACATTCATTACCATAATTAATGACGATTATCGCGCCCCATACCATGTGCTCACTGGCCTCTCTGAGGCACGTGTAGGCCTGTCACAATTACTTACATAATCGTCTAATCGCTAAATTATTTGAGATGATCATCGTTATTTTGTCATAATTGTCCTACCTAATTCCATGTTGAAGAATTTTCACACGTTAAAAAATAGATGAAATAGCTAGCTACAAGATCTAAGAGGCCTATCTTGGCCCCACCCCACTCCCGTTTTTTTAGGATCGAAGATGGCCGGGGTGGGTGGGGTGGAGGTGAGCGGGTGGGGTCGACATATGCCGTTACTGGGCTGCATTCACATATTCAAAACACCTGTCTGGTGTCTGTCTTGTGTCTCTGTTTAATGGCCGCTCCAATGCATTTCCAATGGAGGCCTATATGGTTTGACCAAACATTTTGTTTGATGAGGGGGAGGGGGGCAGAACACTTCCGTCAAAGGTGTGTTAATTAAATCATAAGTCAGGTGTCAGACACAAGGCAAGTGTCTTGAATGCAGCCCAGTAAGGGCATTTGTCGACCCCACCTGCTCACCTCTGTCCCACCTGCTGGTGCTGCGGCCATCTTGGATCCTAAAAAATGGGAGTGGGGTGGGGTCAATTCTCCACGATTGACATGATGCCTCCAATATCCCGTGCTAAGATGATGTGACATCTGTAACAAAATTGTCTATAAAAGCTATTACATATTATATGCATCAGTAACTTGTGGGCCGGTCCGTGCGCCTGGTGTCCACCATGGTTGTTGCTCCACGCACATGGTCCCTTGGTTGTCCCACCAGGGGCGTAGTGGTGCATTCAATTAATAGTTAT
>OOFJ01137897.1:0-13262 GCA_900323375.1 Benthosema glaciale
GGCAGTTCAGAAACCTTCCTCCATGCGAATCATCGATGGGGAATCCATGCTAATAGAAACTGCAGGATTTATTTTCCTGCTAAGTTCCAATACGAAAATGGAAGCCATCGCTCTCATGATAATGAAAATATAAATATTTTTTCAAAAAAATATTGTTTCAAAAAAATCTGTCTAGCGATGATGCGCATGGAGGAAGGTTTCTGAACTGCCCAGAGCCCTCCTATGAGATACAGACCAAGTAGAAAAAAATAGTGGCATTTTATCATGAACATTAGTGAGGACCAATTATATGAAGATAGGTTGAAAAGTGGTGAAGTGGTCCTTTAAGCAAAACTCGCCTGCTCATGTGAAAACAACGATAATTCATGTCAGGTTGTATTTTACACGTTATACCGAGGGAGCATTATCGACAATTTGGGGTGGAAAGCAGATTGGTGCTTGGTGAGGGAAGGATGTTTGCAAGGGCAAAGATCATGCATTTCTTTAGTGTCTATAGGAGTATACTGTATAATATATATGCATGCAAGCCGAACCGGCAAAAAAAAAAAAAGGAAAATCAGGCTTCTTGACAGGGCCTGCGGTCGGGTTGCAGATCTCTGTCACATAGCCATTCATGGAGGCAAACACGCCTAATAACGTGTACGTTGGGGACTATCTCCATATGAAAACTGAGCTACTGTATGATAACCTTCTGTAGAGAAACTCATCAGTCCAGATGCCATAGTTCCTCAACCAATTTTCGCCCCATAAATTTTCATCAAACATATTGAAGTGAATTCCACTGCTGTGTTGGACTCGTACAGGGAAAAACATCCTCAGTGTGTGAATTCTTTTAGAGCTTTCATTGGTGGAAATTGCAGCCCCTGGATTAGAATGTCAGGTTATTCTTGACATTCATTTTCATTTCATTTCATCTTTCAATTTTTAAAAATCATTTTAAGGATTTGATAGTTTATACGGACAAAGAAGCAACGCAATCACTGCGATTAAACTGTGGCTAAAGGTGCATGGTGGTCAGTAACACCGATTATGATCTGTGGTCAACAACAATAACAGCCTTCTTACACAGACATGAGGGCAACCTGAAGTCAAATCTGTTGGATGTCAAACAAAAGAAGTACATTAAATGAGACAGAAAACGAATATGGAACTAACGAAAACGGGGCGATATATACTAGTGATTTTCTGTTTTCACCCTACTACACAAGTACACAGTACATAACATATCTTGCGACGAGTTTCTTCTGGGGTTTAAATATACAGAATATACTGTAGTATACGTCATATTGGATTTTCATTTTGAGAATTTACAAGGACCCTCCCTCAGGTTCACCGACGTTGTTTTATTGTTTTTCTTCTTAAAAAATAAAAAAGGTCATTTAAGAGCCGTTTGGAAACCATGGTAAGTGAACTTTGGGAATTAATGAATGAATCTTTATTTTTCGTGTCTTTGTCCTTATAAGACCGATCCCTTACGGGATTATAAGGCACCAAAAACATAAACAAACAATACCACAGTCACTTCCCACACAGATAAACTACACATTACACAAAGTATTTTGTGAAACTAAAATAGGTTGCTCTCTCGTGAGCCTGAACCTGTGTGTCCGCTGCAGGGGACAACTGAGGTGGACCTTTATCTTTACCCAGCGATATACGTGAGAGGAATGAAGATCAATCCTGATCTCTACATACTTCCAAGAATTCACCATTTGTCAGCCTTCTGATTGGTTCCCTGACTGACTGACTGACTGACTGACTGACTAACAGGCTATTTCTGCCTCTGTTGAATTTGCTAAAACGTCATTTTGGGGGGGAAAAAGAACTAAAAAAAAACATGATATGCCCAGTCATGAGTGACACTGCACCCGTGATGTTTCCTTTTTTACTGACAAGTTATACGTTAAAAATAAGAATTTAATGCACAGAATATCAATACAAAGCAATTAGGCAATTAGGTTTTAACAGGGTATGAAGCACTAACTTTTAGTTGTTCAACTAGACAAAAAACAATAACATTGCATCATGTTGTATAGGTTTTGTGTAGCACAAGATGAGGTGACATCAACAGCAGAAAAAGAATAAGGAACATAGCATGGGGAGGGTGAGAGGAGTACGGTAGGGGGTTGAAGGGTTGGGTGACTTTAATGGAGAGCTAGCCTGGGCAGCATTCATTTCGGGTGTATGAACCGGTCTGGAGTGGATGGTAAAATATGTCAAAGACTTGTATTCAGCAGGCAGGAAACCTCAAGGCGGAATCAGTATTATGAATGGCGGAATTCTTATTCCGCCTTGAGGTTTCCTGCATGATAACTACAAAATAAAACTAGAACATGACGTAAATTACCATCTGCTCCAGACCGGTTCACACGGCCATTTTTGTAACACAGACCAGGCTTTCCTCAGAGGTGGAAAGCCTGGTGACGCGAGGTTAATGGAGAGCAATATAGAGTTGTAAATGATAACATGAATAAAAGCGTAAATTCTGCCCTGAATATATATATCATCATAATAAAAAAAGGGGGGGCACGGGGCGGGCATAAGGACATGCATCGGGCGGGTACTCGGGGACTGGCCATGGGGAAAGCTATGGGGGGAAGAAGAGTATCACATCAATGATGCGTGTTCTACATACTCTGAGAGTCGGCCCATCCGAAATAGTTGCCTGGTGAAAGTGTAGAGGTTACAGTACAGGTAAGAGGTGTAAGTTAAAGGGTGTAGGGGGAAAAGTGATAAATTAAAAACAAGAGAGTGTCTCTAAAATGTACCTTTACTACCGTACACATGGAGAGGGAAAGGGAGCAAGCTAAACAGTTCTCAAGAGTGGACAACAACGCGTCACAAGAAGAGACAACAGACTTTAAAACATGCGTATAAGCTAAGCTAAAGCCTTAGAGTTTAGGTAAAGGATGTACAAATAAATAGATCCAATTAAACATCTATATTACTACAGGTTCTGTGATGTCAACTCTGATATATAGGAAGGATATTCTTGTTTTTAACTTTGTGAGGAAGTATGGTCCACAAAGCAAAGGGAGATAAAGGGAGACGTAAAAATGCATGTAAGCCTAGTATGAACGTTGATAAATGGCCCCATCTAGAGGCCGACAATGTAAACAACGGGCAGGATGACTTACAGCACTGGGAAGCAGCGAATGGCAGCGGGTGATTCTGAACCTCATCCTCCAGAGGGAACTAGAAAGAAAAAGAAGAAAAAGACCATATGAGTTAATGGAAGTTATTAACGTTTGATATCAAGACAGATGTGTAACTCACTATAGCTATGAATCAGTGATGTTTTTGGCAGCAAATTTTGATTTTAGTTTCAGTCATTAGTCTCTTGAATAGTTTTCATTTAGTTTTAGTCAAATTTTAGTCTAGTTTTAGTCGACTAAATGTCATAAGATTTTAGTCGACTAAATCAACTGTAGATTTAGTCGACTAAAATGTATTTTGGCGGGCCTTGATGCCGTCGTAATGACAGTTTTTACACATGGTGAAAATATATATATTTTCAGCAAGCAAACCAAGTGTAAAATGACTTATAGGGGATTTCTTGTCCTATAGTCCCTTTCTAACATTTTAGTGTAGTTTTTATTTGTTGATGAAATAAAATAGTCAGTAAATTTAGTCTTAGTTTTAGTCATCGTAGCTTAGTTTTCATTTAGTTTCCATGTAGTTTTCGTCAGTGAAAAAAAGGTAGTCGAGGAACACTTTTTGTCTTAGTTTTAGTCGACGAGAACAACACTGCTATGAATGTGATGCAATGTATGTTTAGGGAAAACAATAACCTAGTCATTGTAGTGTAACAACTTTCTGGTGTTATCCCACAACCACAAGGCATAGTGCGACGTGCAGAAAGAGTTAGAGAGGAAGGGGCTGAAATCCAGTAAGAGGGGCACTTTTAGACAGAAATAGTTAAAATAGCAGATCTACAAGCTCACAACGCGTCATGCTGCGACGCGTTGAGAGCTTGTAGATCGGCTATTGTTTTCACAGTTCTTCCATATATTTCCTTTGCAGAGGCAAAAATCGCTTTATATGCCACAAGGCCTGTATACAGTACCTCTGGCCTGGAAACCAGCCCAAATCTGGGGCTGGTTTCCACAGGAAGAAAACTTTCTGCCACAGGAAGAAAATCCCTGTGTAGATTGGGTCTGGCACTCCTCGGTTTGAATTATATTTCCCTGAGCCCAAATTTGTGAGGGACCAATCAGAGCCCACTATTCAAAGTGAGACTTTTTTTTGCTGTGACATTGGAATCTGTTTGTAAACCACCTCTTGGAAATAAAAACCTCAACAAAGAAGTTCCAGACTAATATCTACGCAGTGATATTAGTCTGGCCCATGCCAGGCTAGTATACCTCATCATCATGGATTCTCATGGTGTTTATGCGGTCCAGCTTTCCCGTCCAGTACTGAGCCTCATCTTCTGGGATGTCTGTTAAGTGAGAGAGAGACGCACACAGATAAACACACACTCAGTGATGCAAATAGCCTGCATCCTGCATCCTTAAGACTCACTAAATAGAGAAAGGACGCAAATCAATCATGTCACCCTCCAGGGGTCCTGGGATGCAATACTGTACTGTTGAAGTAGTATTATAGGACTCGTAATGTCCCTGTCTAAAAAGACCACCCCTGGGTACCCCATTACATTGAAAACCTATTTACATCACTGCACACTGCAATGTTCAAACACCAACATTAGGATCAATTTATTCATTTGCCAGGAAAACAAAATCAAATTGTTGAGGAAAGGCAGCGTTTACAATTCATGTTACAGTATCAATGTCTTTGCTGCATGCATTCACTTCAAGCATTTCAGTTTAGACATGGGTTTACGATTTGTTAAATTTAGGATACTGGCACTGTTGGTGAAGTTACGTTAAGGTTAGTGGCCCTTCATGCATGCCCATGAGGGAGATGACAAAAATACCACCTACTGTATATAGTGTATACATCTACCAATGGAAATGTACATAATCTAAAGTATTTACCACCAGACTTGAAAAAGTACATACCGGTATTTACTGTTATGAGTAAAATCTCTGTACATTCACAGTTTTTCCCCCCCATTTACTGTCTATACTGTTAATATCTTTCCTATTCCTATACTTCTCAAAGGCTCCTGAGCTATGCAGTCCTGCAGAGAGCTCACATTAAAGGCCAGGCATACAAAAGCCAGCCAGGGGCTTCAAAGCTGCACCAACACACACCACTCTAGTGAATGGGACCGCATGGCGACAAGACACAGTCTCCTGGCCCACCTTCAAAGACTCCTGTCCTCTCCCACTGAATGGAACGGTGGCCTGGTTTTAACTTTGAAGCCTCCCATCACAGCGGTTCATGGGTGGCATCGCATATTTATAGCAGAAACATATTTAATAATTTATCACAGCAGATGCAAAAAAGAAAACGTATTTCTGCTTCGATGCCATTATTCTCGGGGCTGCAGGGTCAGACTCGGTTTCCGATTCGATTCTGGTTTTGCGACTTTGCTTTGCTTTTATACTTTGTTATGTTACTTCTATAATTCATCTTTATTACGTGATGTTACTTACACCACAGGGCCTTTCCACTGCACCAGAACCATGGTTCGGAGAGTGGTTAACCACATGAACGCTATAGCCCCATTTTCTGGGATTAAAGATCTACAAGCTTGCGATGTGTTGCGACGGTAGAGATTTAGCGAAGAGGGGAAAAGAGGACTGGGCCAAGCATAGAGCACTGGTTAGTTAAGTTTTAAAAAACATTGCATTTCCATTTGCAACAGTTTGGCAAAGAACAGTTTGGACTCTTCCTTCCGTTCCTGGATTATCTGCATTTCCTAATCTTTTTATTTTATTTATTTATTTATTTTGTACAAAATGGGTGCCCAGATTGTCAGTTTTCTCTCCATGCTCAGTGGCTCAACAGCGTGCCAGTGAGAGGACTTAATGGCATGGTATTCAATGATTGGAATGGTTTTATTTTAGGCCCAGTGGTGGGAAGGAACTACTGATCCCAGATGTACATATGTTCAAATTATTTAGTCAACTAGTCACACGCTCCGCTCTTGATAATTACTTTTCATTCAGTCAGTCTTCTCAGGCTACACAGACATATAAACGTAGACGCCCTTTCCGGCTCTGGAGTGTATTATATGTGCTCAAGGGAGGGCAAAACTTTCCCGAGATTCCACGCGAAGCCCTGCGGAAGCATGAGCGTGCGTCACAGAGCGCATGTTTGGGTCTGACAAGTCCCAGATGCGCTGTGATTGGCCAGTAATCAGTTGAGTGGCAGCCTGACGTAATGTGCCATCCACTCTTCCGGCGTACTTCCTCCCCCAGTGTAAATCAACACACACACATCACTCCAACGAACTGCAGACGCCAATGAGCCATGCATTTTTTTCATGACCAACGTCATGCTCATAGTGCGGCACCGAGTGCTGCACTATGAGCTTGTAGATCTGCTATTTTTCAATAGCTAAAGCATTAACGCTTAAAGCGCCAAATGGGGTTGTATCGCCCAGAATGGCGTAACTTCTAACTCACCAAAGGGCAGTTCAAAGCGAGTGTCCAGCAGCACACGGTGAGGCGTTGGGTTCTTGGTTCCATAGATCTCGTCTGCCTTCATCAGGACCTCTGCGTCCAGGAAGGTCCACTCTCCTGAACCCTCCTGGACAATGGAAACAGAACCAGAAGTAAGTCATTGTGCAACGTGGTCGTTTTGGAGCTGTGGTTCAGGCCAGCTCAACTCAGATTGTAGCTTTGCAGATTTTGTATCATCCTCTTTCTATCTGCAAAGTTTGTTTCATAAAAATCCACCATAGAAATGTCATGAGCTACTTTCTGTCAAGAAATGCCCTTCCAAACTGTCACAAGTTTGGAAGTGCTTGTTTTCAATAACGCAACGTTCTGCTGCCTCCTGCATTATGTAACATTTAGAAAAAGGTGGCACGCAGGACCGTTGAGTGATTTACAACCAGCGCTTCCAAACTCCCAACGCTCCATGCTGCTCAATGTTTTGCCACTCAGTCTAGATGAGGGGGGCGTGTCCTGGTGGGAAAATCATGCATGTGCATACTCTCTACAGCCATACTGGCAAAGTGGCTGCTGTTGCAGCTGTGTATACCGTGTATGATAGCACTTACAGTAGCACTTGCCCTAGCCTCGACCTCCTAGAGGCATAAGCAAAGGCTCGACTTAGATAGCATTCTTATGTCGACTCAGATAGCAGTTTATGTAGACCTATAGCATTTCATGTAAACATAGCACTATATAGTATATAGTTATACATGCATATTTTTAATTATTAGTAATAGTATAATTAATTTCTACCGTTACGTTACGTCCTTAGCTCATGTATGTTTCACATTTAACTACTTTGTATACGATGTATTAACATGTTTTTTCTTTTATTCATGCTTATGTAAGTCGCTCTGGATTAAGAGCGTCTGCTAAATGCCTAAATTGTAAATTGTATGATAGGTGCACATGATGTCAGTGATCCTGGAGGTGTCTCTCTTACCTCCTCAGACTGCCGTATGCTCTGGAGGGGGATCCAGGTGGTTCCCACCATGGTGTCCCAGATGAGGCCTTTGTTCCACACCTCCACGATGAGACCCAGGTCCAGACGGCTGATCTCACTGCAGAGAAGAAGAGAACGTCTGGATGTCAGTGAATGTTGTTAATGTACAGAACAAAAAAATGTCCATTCATACTTTTTCTTTTCCCTTTTACCTCCACTATGAGTTCTTGCTTTTGTTTATATACAGAAGTGAATATTTGTACGGTTCTAAATGTTTTGATGAAATGAACACGGCGGGCCCTATTGTAAACAAGTAGAAATACTTTATGGTGTCGTCCCACTCACAGATAACAGTCTTTGTATTGAGTTGTGCTCGAAATGTACTGTCATTCTCCAAACTGTTAATACAAATTTCAATCAATCAATCCAATCAATCAAATGACTGGCACGCAGCAAACGTCGTCGCGATCGGGAGTTGAACCCGTGACATGCCGTCAGCCAGACAGTTGGATTAAGCAGCCTAGGTGCCCGGACCGACGGACCGTGGCGCTATATAGGCCAGTAAGTCTACTTCCTTCGATTGATTGACTACATAGGACCCTAATGGAAACATGTGTCACCAGGACTTTAGCCTTAAATGTCTGACTGTCACTGTATACCCTTGTGCTGTTTACATTACATCAATCAAAAACATTCAAAAGGCCTCCAAACTGTGCTTGGCGGCAATAAAACAGCATGTAAATAATTATTCTGAAGAAAACCATTGACGACAGCATTTGCATAACCTCATCAGTGGCGTCGGTTTACAACTCACTGCGGCGCCGAACAAAAGCAGGATGACAGGAAGGGTAATGAAAGAGAACAGCAGGAGTAAAGAGGGAGGCTGGGTAACCATGGTGTTGGTCTGGTGGAGAGTCCAGGTGCATGGATAAAGAAAGGCCTCTCCAAAGCGCACGACACACAGCCCAAATTACACCAACAGTTACATCATATCAGCATTCATTGGACCTCCTAATGAGAAGAACACTGATTTAAAAAAGATTACAACAGCCTACATTAGCATAGGCTACTGTATACAACTAAGGGCCATTTCACCCGTGATACATCAGATTTTTGTTTTTTGTTTTGTTTGTTCTTTTTATCCCACGATTTTGCAAGCCATTTTTCACCCCTGTGTCAATAATCTAATGTGATCCTGGGCTCTACACACACCCTCCACCAACCTGGGGGGGGACTTTCCCCGGCCGCCATGTACTCCCCGTGTCCCCTAGGGTAGGTAGGTACCCTCACAAAAAAACATGCAGTAATCCTGGTCTCTAAACTGCCTCCCCCTGGCCAGCCGGGGTGCCTAATGCAGGGGAAAGGAACTGGTTGGAATAACGTGTTCCTTCCACGCGCTACAGTACGTCCAACCTGCAGGAAAACTCTCCTCTGTCAGGTGTAAAGGAGCAACTTGGACTCCTCATGCATGAAGGAAGCATGAGTTCAAGTCCGTTGATGTCTCCAGGCTGCAGGCGGAGGGTGTGTAGAGCCCAGGATCACATTAGATGATTGACACAGGGGTGAAAAATGGGTTACAAAATGGCGGGAAAAAAATATATTTAGTTTTCAAAATAAAACATTTTTCTTTTTTTTGTTTACTCATAGTAACTCTAGACTTCAGCTGCAGTGTTACCTTGCCTTTCACACTGAAGACAATCTGGTATAACAGGCTCTTGGTGCTCTTGTCTTTTTGTCTTTTAGGTTGAACATGAACATAATGCCAGCATGACATTGATGCCGAATGATGTCCATTGTTGCATTTCACACAGCAGTGGCATCATTAATCCATTTGGACCTGCAGAGGCTGATTAAAAGTTTTCTGAAAAGCCAAATGTTTCTACGTCAGAGATACTCAACCTTTTTCATGTTAAGGACCCCCAGAATTATTTGTATTCGGCCGTGGACTGAAAATATGTTGTTTCAGGCACTCCCCTGAAGCAAAGATATGAGTTAAACACGTTCGCTCTGAAAGAATATATAATATATATATTCAAAGATTTGCGCCACATTTTCAAGATGTTTGATGAGCTCATAGTGCGGCACTTGGTGCCGTGCTATGAGCTTGTAGATGTGCTATTTTTCAATAGCTAAAGTATAACATAATAATGATTAAAACACCAAAAGGGTGTTCCCACCCTGCATGGTTTAATGCCGGGGCAGAATGATGAAGGCCTTGGAAAAACAAACACTGTCACAATGACAGAGTTTACAAAAGACAAACACACACACGCAGCGGCGCTACGGACCCTCATTTGTCACCATAGATACCTCTCACCTCAGAGGTGAAACGAGGAAATTAAAAATGGCAAACCGGGACAACTTTATTTCCTTGAAATTAATCATCCCTAACTATGTCCTCAAATAGCCGAATGGAAGGCAGGGTTCGACGATTTGTTGGAGAGGGGTAGGAGGAAATCCAGAACTCTTGTTTTCCCGAAAGGGCAATGAATATACCGTTTCCGGCAGTTTCCCGTATAATGGTGTCGGTGGACGTAAAGGTGTGTTACTTCCGTGCTTCCGTGTACAGACAGACAGCAGTTTGTTTGTGAGCAGCGTGGCGCGGACAAAAGGTCCATTTGTTTAAACGAGAATTCCGTGATTTGTGCGATTTGGAAAAAAACCCTGGTCTACCGTCTGCCCCGGTAACAAGATGTGCACATGCACACGCTCTACTGTGGGGGGGGGAGTGCAACAGGCCAACAGCACGTGCACCAAGGACCGCCCCCCACTCGATTGTGATTGGAGGAAGGCCCCTGTCATCCCGATTGGACGAAGGCTTTCTCACCCGCCACCAAAACTGAAACTAGGGTTTGTTTGTTTTTACCCCAGGGGCTCACTGAGGACAGGGAGGAACTCCTTATATGGTCAGCACACTCTATAGTAGGGAGGATTATCTAAAAAAAATAAGAAAAAATAAGTGCTATTTGAATCAAGTGAAATCACTGAATTCTGAGTTTGTGGTTGTTTTTTCGTTGGGTTTCTCCATGCGTTCCTCTTGTGGCCGAATGCAGCCATTGAGGTAAATTGATTTGTTGAAGCTTATTATTGTCTTTTGTTTGCTTGCGTCACGTATGTTTATTCTGAGCGTCGTCGTTTTGTGTTAATTTCCACCAGTGTTACTTGTTGTTGGCCTATTGATGAAGTGTGTGTGCATTAATGAAGCTACCAGTATCAGAAACCAACTGACTGACTCGTTAACCCTTTCTAGACGGGAACGTTTTTGGTGTTTCAAGCATTATGTTATGCTTTAGCTATTGAAAAATAGCAGATCTACAAGCTCATAGCGCGCCACCGAGTGGCGCGCTACGAGCTTGTAGGTCTGCTATTTTTGAAAATGTGGCGCAAATCTTCGAATATATTATTTCAGAGCAAACGTTTTTAACTCATATCTTTGGTTCTGGGGGTGTCTCTGGAACAACATGCTTTCAGATGAGGGTCGGGGGCCAATTACAGACTTTTGGGGTCCTTGAGATTCATTATTTGAGAACTACTAACATAGAAATAAGGGGTTTTCAGAAAACTTTCAGTATTTAGAAGACATTTTTAGCAACATTTTCAGGCTGAAATGGGTTAATGAAGGGAGTGACATAACACTGCCTTTGATACATGCCGCCTCTCTCTGAGTCATTCATTTGTACAGCCGGTGGGGATGTGTTTCATCCCTGCTTCTGGTTTAGAATGAATTGAAAGCCCTCATCTCCTTTAGTCTTGACACATTTGAGATTTATGTTTGATAATATAAGAATTCAACAATCCATCCATCCATCCATCCATCTTCAACCGCTTATCCGTAGTCGGGTCGCGGGGCCAACAGCTCCACCAGAGAGCTCCAGACTTCCCTGTCCCGAGCAACATTAGTGACTTCCTCCTGGGGGATCCCGAGACGTTCCAAGGCCAGTGAGTCGAATTTCAAACAATTAAATTAAAAATGAACATATTAACCCTGGTGTCACAAGACTACACACACAGCCATTTAAATTCCAGTTATTTTGTTCTGCTAAGAAATCAGTAATAATAAAATAGTAATAATAAAGCTTTATTTGTATAGCACTGTATAGTGCTTTACAGAGCAATTGGGTATAGAAGTATGAGAAGTATGTCTTGAGCTGTGCTTTCAAAATGTCTCCAGAGGCTGCCTGTCGAAAGGTACAGTGGGAGTTTGTTCCAGGCCGTTGGCCCGTAGAAAAGCTGCTTCACCGTGTTTTTTAGTTGCCACTTTCTTTTTCTAGGCACAGCGAGCAGGCCAGCAGTGGAAGACCTGAGGGCTCGGCTTGGGACATAAGGTAGTGGCTAGTGAGGTCTACATGGACATTTTTGTTCCATTGTACAGTCAGGGAGGCTATGTTCTTGTACTTGAATATTTCTAGGAACAGGTTTGGATGTGGTTGATGACAATCTAACAAAAGGCCAATAACAACAATGGTATTATGCGTACAACATCTATGTCTGTTCACTCAGCTGGAATTATACCCAGAGTTTAAGAAGACTCTTGTCTTCACACCTGCATCATCATTCTTATCTGTCACAACCAGAGATGCAACATTCCAACAATTCCAGGGAAACTGGATCTGTATATACATATTACCAAGTCAGTGGGGAAATCACCCTTTCTTACTGTAGTGTAGGGAATAAAGCCACTGCAGCGTGTCGTGGAGTGCTGCTGGCACTTTGCAAAGATAACAGATTTCACAGTCCAGATTTCACTGACCACTCAACCACTTTCAACCGTCCGTCGTGGCCGTCAATTCAGAAGAAAAAGCATCCTTGTGGCAGTCCTGCACGCGTTCACGCCGCGGACAAAGCCAACTGGGATCGTGACAATAGAGGGTATGCGTGTGACATCATCATCAAAACATGAAGTTATGCGGGAGCGCCTACTGAGTGGCAAAAAAATACTTTTCTGGCCTTGACAGCCCATACTGTACATCCAAACACAAAAGTCCTATCTGATCGCATGAAACGACTTTTAACTATATTAAACTCACTTTGCCACTCGATTCACTTTATGCATACGGCATGTTGTGTTTTTCTTCTTACAAATTATTTGATCGGCCCAAAAAAATTGTTTTGTTGTCATGATATGTCACGACCCGAGTTCTCTTTGTCCGCGGTCCAAGAAATAGGATGCTTGCCCTGTCACAAAGCAATCAATCTAGTATCTACTAGAACATTTCAATTGAAACAATATATTTTCAGGTGGAGGTTACTGGTTCGATTAGATATAATTTCTGGGGTCCTTGACCTGAAATAGTTTGAGAATCACTGACATGGAAACATAGATCTTTCTGAAAACTGTCTTAACCCATTTCAGCCTGAAAACGATGCTAAAAATGTCTTATTTCTATGTTAGTAGTTCTCAAATAATGAATCTCAAGGACCCCAAAAATTATCTGTAATTGGCCCCCGACCCTCATCTGAAAGTATGTTGTTCCAGGAACCCCTCAGAACCAAAGATATGAGTTAAAAACCTTCGCTCTGAAACAATATATTCAAAGATTTGCGCCGCATTTTCACTATTTCTCAAAAATAGCAGACCTACAAGCTCGTAGCGCGCCACTCGGTGGCGCGCTACGAAATGCTCCATTTTCAGGGACCCCCCATTGGCAATAGCTCCATGGACCACTAATGGATCACATACCCCTAGTTCAAGACCCTGCCGTCTGGATGCAACACACATGTGCAAACACTGTGAAACATTGCACAGC
>OOFJ01137898.1:0-10643 GCA_900323375.1 Benthosema glaciale
AATAAATTAATAACAAGTAACTTCTCGTCTATACATACATTAAAAGACCACTTCACCACTTTTCAACCTATCTTCATATAATTGATGGTCCTCACTAATGTTCATGATAAAACAGCACTATTTCTTTCTACTCAGTCTGTGGAGGGCTGTGGGCAGTCTTTTCTCTTCGCAGATGAGTAAGCCTGGGACCGAGGCTAGTGGGCAGTTAACTTCAGAAACCGTCCTCCATGCGCATCATCGATGGGGAATCCAATGATAATAGAAACTGCAGGCTTTCTTTTCCTGAAAAGTTCCAGTGCGAAAATGGAAGCCATCGTTCTCATGATAATAAAAATAATATAAATATTTTAAAAAAAAATCTGTCTAACGATGATGCGCATGGAGGACAGTTTCTGAACTGCCCACAGCCCTCCTATGAGACACAGACAGAGTAGAAAAAAATTGTGCTATTTTATCATGAACATTAGTGAGGTTGAAAAGTGGTGAAGTGGTCCTTTAAGTGAAAACGACATTGTACACATCACAAGTCAAATACGCGTTGATAGCTTATTAGCTATTACAGTCAGTAACTCAGCACTGTTGCTGCTGCTCCATCTCTACAAAGCTCTCTCATCCATATGGATGGAAAGGCCCCTCTACACCTCCCCCTACCGCTCAACAGTGAAAGGAACAGTCTTAAAATGTTGCTTGATTTAAATCTGGAAGTAAGACAAAAAACTTTGAATTGAAATGTTTTTATTATGTTATTAGGGAACCTATAGTCATATATCTTCTTTTACAAAAAAATGATAAAAAAAAAAATCATTGGGCAGTAATGCTGATAATTGAGACACTGTAGGCTGTTAAGTCTCTAAAGCTGCAGTTTAAAATGTGAATTTGCTGCTTTGAATGATTCTTCAGATAAATTCTCCAGTTACACTGAAATAAACTTGAAACAACACAAAACAAATGACAGTTACTGGATATGTTCACGTATTTATACACTTTTAACATTTATTAATATGCAATGTTTCCATCAGCTTTCTGTCATTTTTAAGTGTAACATTCATAGCTCTCAATATCATCATGAAGCAAAGGGAAATTGTTTAATTACTTAAATTCTGAACAAATCAACACACACTTAGCATATAATATGAAGCTCTTTACTAAATATAGAGTGCAAGGCAAGCAGCATTTTTGTTATCTTTTGCAAGTACAACCTCAATCCTAAAGAAGGGAGCATTAATTGCAGACAAAGCTCTATCTAACTGAAGCAGCATGAACTCCAAAGAGGCAAAGCACTTCACATTCAAAATGCAGTTTTCAAGTAGCTTCATGAACACCAAACCGACAGAAACACAGCGCAAATCAAGCTAAGAAAACCGGAACTCTGATCACAGACAGGGCATCTATATTTTATGTCTCATGGAGCCTACCTGGTCACACAGAGCCTACTGTATTTACATCTCTCAAAACATGGACCACTTTAGAGGTGGCTTTTTTTGAATGAAAAAGGTCAGACTCATATAGTACCAATCGAAAAAGTGACACTAAAAACGTATAAAATGATTGATTGCAGGGATTGAAAACAGATTGTGGTACTTGACTATGAATAATGATTAATGATTCACAGTACAGTGGCCAAAAGAAGGCAAGATATCTCCACTGGACCACTTCATAGAAGTAACATGGAACAAAAGACTTAAGTTGCTCAACATTTCATGTTGCACTTACACAATCAGTATGGTCTTCCATTGCACATCAAACATTTGAAATAATATAGATAATACTGTATGAAAATACAAAACACATGGAAAAGCTTGCCCTTGAACTAATTTATGATATATATGAATGACAAATACTGGCACAAATAAAGACATCATTAAATAAATATAAATCTGTTTGATACGGTATAATAAAAAGTTGTGATTAATTTATTCAGAAAGACCAACCCACTGATCTTACAGATACTAAACTGACCTAATTAATAATTAATAGTGATACAGTACCAGATGTTTTTTTAATATGTCAAATACAGTATGACTTGCTGCCTGAAATGGACTTAAGATTGGTCCATAATTCAAAATAATTATTAGCTATTTATAATCTATCTATCACAAGACTAATCAGTCAGTCAACTAAAGAGTGAATCATGTCATTGGCACTACAGGAGCACAAGTGCCATTCAGGACTGGCCATTTAATCCAGTCAAGAATGACTGGATGAATCATATTCTTTCCGCAATGTCCTGCTTAAGCAGGGTGTTTCATTTGTTTATTTAACATAATAATTTAACAATACTAGCTTGCATGCCTTCAAAATTATAATCACATAGACTACAATGATTTGTAATGTTGTTTTCTTTCATGAGCATTCACATACAGTAGGTTACCATTGCCAGTTGCAAGGATTGTTTGTAAGTAATTTGCATGTGTAAGATCTTGCAAAAAAGACCTTTGACGTATTTGACAGCTCCAACATTTATAGGTGAAATCCATAACCATATCTCTTTGCTTTGTAACATCACAGATAGATCATATTTTTACTTAAGCCTTTGAGTAACATTGGCTAAGGCCACAGCAAATGCCTGCACCGCTGAAAAAGGATATTGGAAATCCAGAATATATGCATTCCCGTCAATTCTCCCAAATTGCATTACCTAAAGGAATATAAAGGAAAAATCATTAGGGATATTTCTTACACAATAGCATATTAATTAACATGGAATCAACAATGAATTATTTCCATTTTACTATAACATCAAGTGATTAAGACTTAAAAAGAATATCATACTTGTCTGCCATCCAGCTCAATTTGAAAATTCTTTGCTGACTCCTGGGTAACACGCCCTCCAAAGTCAAGCTGGTAGACCTGTGTGGCTTCATTCCATAAGGGCTGTTTGTTGGCCATGACGTAGACAAATCCCTGACTCCCCAAACTGCGGTCCTCTCTCTCGTTGGCCTTGCGGCACTTGATCTCCTCCAGCTCATTTGCCATGCGCAGGCTGCGCTTACTCTTCCAGCTTTTTTTACTACTCTGATTCTGGTTCATGAGTTCATCGCCAGAGATGAAAAGCTCTGGCTCACTTTCTGAACTGTCTTGGAACTCATTGGTGGTTCTGCTCATCTTCTTGGTCTTGTTGAGTGGCTCTCTCTGGCCCTTAGGCTTCTTCTTTTCTCTGCCGCCAAGCCTTGGGCTCGATATGAGAGTGTTGAAATCAGAGAGTGCTCGTCCCTCCTTTCTGGATTTTCCCTCTGAGACGGTGGGCATGTTGGCCTCCTCGGCTCTGCTGTCGAGCCTCTTCCGACTCTTCTTGCTGAAACGCTCAGATTCCTGTGGGACGGGGCTTTCGTTTAGGGATGATGCCTCTGGGAAGTTATTAGCAGACTCTGCCAAGTCCACTGTTGCACCTTTTGATGGAAGAAGCTCTGTTGGAGGAGGTGGAGGGGGTAGAGGGGGTGGTGGTGGTGGTGCAGTTGGAGGAGGTGGGGACAGAATCGGCTTCTCTAACAACTGATGAGTTTTGGTGGGGAGGGGTGGTGGATGGGATCCTGGATGAGCTGGGGGGTCTTGCATGGGAGGTGGGCAAGGGTAAGGATTCCAGGGGTGCAAGTTAACAGGGTGAAGCTGAATTCCTGCGCATGCACTGGCACCTGGGTACATCGGAGGGAGAGGGCAGCAAGCCAGGTTAGCCAGGCTGGGCGGGTAGCCTGGTGGCAAGACCAGGTTGGGATCCTGCTGGGCAAAAGGGACTGGGGCCATTATCTCATTTGGAGGGCACTGTGATGGAGGGCTCTGTACAGTCTGTAGTGGGGGTCTATTGTGGCCAACACTTGGAGGAAAGGGTGATAGAGATATCTGGTAACCTGAGGGGAAAGTGAGAGTGCTAGTGCTTGGACTTGTGGGAGGCTTGGTTGTAAGTACAAAAGGGATCCGGGTCATGTCCAAGTGCTGAGCTTGACTGAAGATGAGCGGGGGTGGTTTGTGTGGTGCCGGTGGGGGGGCTAGCATATTCTGTTCTGGGGAGAGCCAGAACTCCTCTGTGGTGGATGGGTCCCACTGGTATGGTGGTGGGCGTTTCACCGTCAAGCTGACATCACCAAGGGTCAGGTGACGCACAGACTTCTCAAGTTGACACTGCTGACCTAAAGACTCATCTTCAGTAAAGGCAGAGTTGACATACACTGTTCTGTCCCTACTGTTTTCAACAGGACTCAGGAGATTATAAGATGATTGGGAGGCCAGAGGTGAGGAACTTTTGGAGTGCACAATGATGGTGCTGTGATGGGCATCTTTCCCTGGAGGGAAGTCCTGCCTAACCACTGTACCACCAGCGATTCCACTGCTGCTAGTCCCACCACCACTGACACTAACACTTGTGCTGCTGCTATTGCTGCTACATTGAGTGCATGTATACAAAGCAGTAGACACCCTCTGCTGATAAGAGAGAGCCAGTGCACTATTCATCTTAGCCTTGGTGGGAAGGGTTCTTGAACTCTCCATCATCTGAGGAACTTTGAGACTTATGTCTCTGCGGTCACGTCTTAGGGTGGCATGAATCAGACTGTTATCAATTCTTTGGGGAGGTGGAAGTGTTGCTGTGACTTGATTTGCCGGATCTGGGTAAGGGGGTGGGTCTCCACTGGGTATTGAGTAACGGGGTACAGAGAGACGGCTTAGAGTTGCTGAGCTGTAGGGGAGCTGTATTTTTTTATTCTCTGATGAGGTGACTCTGAGTGTTGCTGAGCCCCCAATGCCTTGAACTGTGTAGGTATTCTGGTTGCGAATGAGGCGTCTGCGTGGTCGACAAACCTCTTCCACGTTCCCACTGCTGTCAAAGGTCGTGATCCTTTCATATCCCAAAGGTGTTGGGTACTGTAGAGTGATAGGGTGAAGCAAGAACTCGTCCTTTTTCAGGCAGGGATCAGGGGCCAGGACACTCGGACTGTCACAGTTCGTGATTAGGGTTTGAGGAGGACAAGAGGTGGCCGCTGCAGGTGCAGACACCACAGTGCCGGGATACGGAGGAGGCGGATTCACCTTCCTCATCTGGATCTCAATTGACCCATCTGTTTCAATGAAGGAGGGTGGTAAGGACCGGGGCAGGCTCGGCTTCAGCGTGTGCCCATGCTCTCCCCTGTCCAGCCCAGGCTCCGTGGTAGGAGGAGGAGTAATCTGTGGCAGGAGGTGAATCTGCTGCAGGGAAATGGTTGGATAGCCAGATGGAGCCGGGGGCAAGGAGATCTGCATTTTCAGTTGTTGTTGCATTTGTTGATGCTGCCTCTGCATCTGCTGATGCTGCTGCTGAATCTGTTGATGTTGCTGCTGAAGCTGCTGCTGCTGCTGTCTCATCTCCAGGATCTGTTGCCTAATCTGCTGCTGTTGCTGCTGCATCTGTTGTTGCTGTTGCTGCATCTGCTCATGTTGCATTTGCATCTGTTGCTGTTGCTGCGCTAGTTGGTGCTGGTTCTGAAGTTGCTGTTGACTTGGCACCTGCTGTTGGCTTTGTGATATTTGTTGGTGTTGCTGCTGCTGCTGCTGTTGTTGCTGCTGCTGCTGTTGTTGTTGTTGCTGCTGTTGTAGTATTAGTTGTTGTTGATGGTGATGTAGTTGCTGTAGCTGCTGCAATTGCTGCTGCATTTGCTGTTGTTGTTGTTGCTGCTGCTGCTGTGTTTGGTGCTGTTGTTGTTGTAGATGATGGTGCTGCTGCTGTTGTTGATGTTGTTGCTGCTGCTGTATCTGTGGATGCTGCATTTTCTGCTGCTGCTGCTGCTGTTGTCGTTGCATCTGATGCGAATCCTTTGACTGCGGTTGGTGAGTTTGCTGTGGATGAGATCTCTGTGAATGTGGTTGGGGTGGAAGATGGTGGGGCGGCGGTGGAGGTGGTAGAGTACCAGGAAGAAGAGGACCCATCTCCAGCCCATTGAAGATCACTTGTCCTGGGTTAGGATACCTAGCTGGCACCGGGTACGGTGATGCAACTGCATCCTGGCTGTGATCAGGAACAGGTGTAGAGGCTGCTGCAGCCGCAGCCGCTGCTGCAGTGGCTGTGGGATTTGTCAAAACGTCAAGTTGAATATTCTGATTGGCCAACAGAGACTGGACTAAACCAATACTCTGAGTTGGGGACATGGCCTGGGCGGGGCTGTGGATAGGAGCAATAGGAATGTTGACTGTACATGGAGGGTTGTCTCCTGCCACCCCAGAGGGACCCATCACTAGGAATGAGGAAGAGAAAGCATGTAAAAGGTGATATATACAAGTGGCTTAAAAGAGATTTCCAGTGTTCAAAAAAGTATATTGTGCATTCATTCATTCATTTGTTCACCTGATACTAATTTATTCAATTCTTCATTAATACCTGGCAAGTCATCCTCATCCTCACTAAAGACATTGGGGTTGAAAACAGGTAAGCTCATGAAGTCCAGGGATATCTTTCTCACTTCTGGGAGGTAGATGGTCATCTGTCTTGGTTGTAGATGAAGCAAACTGGTCTTGTAGATTACTGAAACAAAGATATTCACCATTTATATAGTAGTAGGAATAGCATCTAATGTATTAACTTTACTTAGAACATATTAACTTTGAAACTCCTCTATTATTCTCAATTCAAAAACCTAACAAATTGACAAAGATTTGTGTAATGTCTAATGACTTATTTTGTCATAATTACCTGCGCCAAGATTGGCAGGCAGGAAGGAAGCAAGTCCAACAATTTTGAACTTTGTCCCCCAGATGTTTGATGTAACTTGGGCTAGGTAATTGTGCTGCAAAGTAAAAGCATAAATACAAAGAAGGAAAGACACTAAAGTTCAGTGTAAAGGCTGTATTGTAATTAATACCTGGATCTAACATACTATTAATATAATGCAATATGCTTTGTCTTATGTTTTTTCAGTGGCATGGAGAGGATTTTGCAGCAATTATCAGGAGCAGTTTGTTTGAATACATTTCCACCGTGCTTCCACCCTACTGAAAATGTCACTCATTGGTGTATTACCACCCTTACATAAGGCTAGGGACTGTATGGACAGCATGAAACCACCACAGCAGAGTGGTTTTTGAATCACATTGTAATATAAAACTGTACCTCTGTGATTCCATCCATTGAGAACTCTCTACGTGTCAGACTGGGTGACCGAACTGGGGGCTTCTTTGTTGGCAGCCTTGGAGATCTTGGGCCTTCCTGATGAGCGCGTGAGAGTTTGGGAGATTTTCTAGATTCCATGTTCATCCTTCAAAACAAAGGAGTTAATAATGTTAGAATCGGAATACAACTTGCTGATGGATGCATTGTATATGATATGGAATTAAACCAATGTTTAGTAAATATGTAATTACTTGTAGTTTACTTTAACATGGTAGAAGTATCATTTGTAATCTGTTTGGGATTTGCACTATATACAATTAAGATACAATACTTCTGACAACATACAGTACCTTACACTTTCTAAATTGTTGTGATCCAGTAACATGCCACTCATTCAGCATTGAGTATGATGGCTGTACATTGTGTGAATTGACTCTCAATTTATATGACCTAGCAAGTTTAGCTAACCCTTCAGGGGGTTCCAGGGGGTCCCCAGCTAAATGATTGATAGGAACAATTTGGTTCACATTTGTACACTCTCAGAGTTAAATTAACAATGAGGATGTTATCGTGTGGATTGGGGTCCCAGAGAGAGGTCTGTGGTGCGGCCTAATGGATATTTGAAATTAAAAGGGTTGAGAATCAGAGGTAACCTGTTTCCTCGTGATAACTTCGGTGATTTCTTCCCAACCCACTCATCGCTCAGCTCAATGTCACTGGAGTCTGAGCAGTTACAGCTGTCAGTGTAGGCGATCATGGTATTCACACAAACCTCATCTGGGGGGAAAAAAGAAAAAAAAAAAAAGAAATGACATTGAAGGTGAATATGCATTATAATTAATATAATTATTTTCCTCAGACAGGAATAAATGCCATACAGTATATCCAGCAGAGCGTTAGTTCATTGGGGCACGGAGAGCAGAAGGTATTATATATTCCCCCTCTTATTCTCTATCAGTAATTTGTTCTGTTCCTTTAAATCAGCAGTGCCTCAGTCCCTCTCTATGTCCACTCCCCTCACTGTCATCTCATTGGCTGCCAGCTAGCCCACTCACACCCACATTCAATAAGGTGTTCTTTATAAGCAGTCACTACTCAGTCCTCCCTTTTTGAAACCGCCTCCTCAACACTTGCCCTACACCCTTGCACTTGGTATGCGCCTTCACGCGAGGCTGCGTGAAGTGTCATCCGAAACCAAGCAGCCTCGAGTGGAAGGGGCTTATAATGCCCTCAAGAGCGAGTCTGTGCCGATCTAAACTCGATTGGCGTGTGCAACCCCTCCACATGTCCACATGGGAAACCGGGACCTACAAATGTAAGTGCCACAACAAATAAATGACACGTGCGTTGTGCAACTGCTCCTAAACAATCTTGATGCAGAATAGACAACGTTCCAACTGATGTTCATAAGGGCTCTTTATTTACCCCACTGTGAAAAACTGTCAATGAAACCACACAAACACAAGATTTATATGAAATGTTCTTTTTGACAGTCACGCTGTCTTCCTTTTAAATGTCCATATTAATGCACATGTTACACAAACAAATAAATGATGCAATGCAATATAACTGTACAAACGAAATAACAGGTCACAATGACATGGTGGTAACCAGGGCAACGAATGGTGTCTGTTTCCTGTTTCTGCACACAGAGGGCGAGTGCAGGTCCAAACAGTTTTTTATACCCAGCACCCTAATCAAGGGAACTTTATTCAGCTGGAGAGCACTTCTTGACGAGGGAACCTCCCAAAGAGCACTTCAAGTCAAGGGAGTGGTTTCGAAAAGGGGGATAGTCTTCATGCTAGCTGACTCTGTCTCTGTCGTTCAGATGTCTGCGTTCAAATCTCCTCCACCTCCCCGGCCTCCTCCCTGTGGCATTAGTCCTGTTATGTATGATTCTGTCGTCATAAACGTGATTTACGTATTGAGCCATATGTGGTATATTGTTCTGTTATGGGTATCTGAGTTTATAATGTGTTTTATGGACTGTATTATGATCATGTGATATGTTCAGTATCTATGTGACATATGGGATGCATTCATGTTGATGTTATGTCTTATGTTATGGCTCTGCTCTGGGGGGGTTGTTGATATCAGAGCTGTGTCCCGGTGCACAGATAATCGGATATCAAATCTGATATAGCGGAGCTGTGTCTCGGTACAAAGTTAATCTGATATATAACATGAGCAGAGCCACACCGCCAGACTAACTGCAATAGCTTTGCAATAAATGGTTAATGGTCGAAGTGTGTCAATGAACTACAGTTTAAAGGAAAAAAAATACATTTGAGGGTTGTGGTGGATCAACTGTGTGCAAAATAAACGGAGAATCCTCAGATCTGGTCGAGTCGAGTCCCTTCTGTCCTTACTTTTCTTTTCTTTTTTCAGCTGAAGCAGAAATGCCTTACATAACCTTAACAGAAGATGATTTTGTTTGTGTTTTGTGGGACCAGAGGCTGGTAGCAACGGCAGCATCGAATTAATCACACAGACTATTTCTGTACTGTATACCCAGAAATGTCCCCTAACATGAGTCCTGACTCCTGACACAATCTACCTATTATATAAAATAACATGGGTCATTACTGCTCTGCAGGTTCCACTTCTTTCTTTTTTGAGGAGCACTAGCCCTAACAATGTTTGCCTTATTCATGTGCCCCCCAAAGATCAGCATGCCCCTACATCCCCTGAAGTCATGTGGCATTCCCTCCCTCAAAAAGAGTAAATCTTTGGTGTCCTTTAAAACAGGCCTGAAAAAACACCTTTCAGCATGCCAAAGGGAGAGGAAATGATTGCCCCCCCTCCCTCTAGTCCAGTGACTTCCCCCACCTCCCTATAACCTCATTTTGTTCCCCAACCTGTATATTTTTGTTAGTTTGTTTACCTTTATGATGATTTGAACAAATGTTATCTTTATGTCATGATTATGAACTGAATACCCAGGACCTGAATGGAAACAAGACCGCAAGGACTTTTTTCAGTGTTCCCTTTGGCTGTTGTGTTTGACTGTACCCTGTACTGATTTCATTCGTGTCTGACTGTATGCTGTACAAATTACATTTCTGCCAATAAAGTATTCAATCAATCAATCAATCAATCCAATGTTTTCTTTAAGCATGCCCCTATGACGTACAAAAGCAAACAAAAGCGCAAGTGTGATTTTTCTATATACATTTTTAATGTTTGTTTTTCAATGATGCTTGTTTAAGAAAACGCCATAGACAATAAAGAGAAATTCAATGTTTGTTTTGAGGCATAGCACCTGTTGCTTAAACAAACGTGTGATTTTCTTTTACTCAAGTGAGTTGGACATGGAATGTGAATGTGCTCTTTTAATGAATCCCATTTTTTATAACACTATTACGGTAACACAATTATGACACTATTTCAGAAGTTGAAATTATAGTTATAACACTGTTTTGGATTTGATTACGTGTGTTTACATGTGCATGTGTACTTAGTCTAGTACGTACGCACGTGTGTGTGTGTGTGTGTGTGTGTGTGTGTGTGTGTGTGTGTGTGTGTGTGTGTGTGTGTGTGTGTGTGTGTGTGTGTGTGTGTGTGTGTGTGTTAG
>OOFJ01137901.1:0-11894 GCA_900323375.1 Benthosema glaciale
TACAGTATCCACCAACAGTCAAACATGTCATAACAACGTCACCTATAACACAAACATAGAAGGCGTACCAAATTTCAAATCTGACCGATTTCATATATTCATAATATATAGAGAACCCCTCACTTCACGGAAGTGTGAACTATCACTGACGTCACCTACAACAGAAACATAGAAGGCGTACCATTTTTTGGATCTGACCGATTTCATATATTCATTATTGATATATAGAGAACCCCTCAGTCTTTGACAAGGAGAAGATATCCTCGGCGAGGAGGAGATGACATCTACGAACAGTCTTTGACATCTACAAAGGATAGACAAAGAAGACCCAGCAGAGATTAATAGTCGTTGTTCTTGGTGAGGATAATAGCGAAGACCTGCAGTCTTTGCCATAAACGAGGAGAGATGAGAACAAGAAAACAGTCTTCAATAGCGAAGACCTGCAGTCTTTGTCATAGATGAAGAAAGAATAATAGTCGAGTCGTTGTCCTCGGCGAGGATATACGAGAGACGATTCAAGAAAAGTATTTTATAGTCGCGAAGACAAGAAACAGTCTTTGACAAGGAGAAGAGAACTAAAAATGAATAAAGAGATCATTAAAGTTCAAGACATATCTGATGAACCATTGCAAAAGAAAAGACAAAGAGAATTACCTGAAGAGAAAGGAATAAGTCGTAATGTATTTCTGATTGAAAAAAAAATAATGACATCTTGGAAAATAATATGTAGAAATCTTTACACAACGTAAAAGGTAGAATGAATTTGCGCACTCTGCTTGCGCAAGTGGGCCATTTATGGCCTACTTGTGTGCATTGCGCAAGTTAGCAGTCGACAGACTGCAGTTCTAGTTCTTATTGCGAACGCAGTGAGCCCTTACTATGTAAGTCAGGCAGAACATGTCTGTCTGTCGTGTGTGTGTGTCACACTGCGGTGTCACGCTGCAGTGTCACGCCACCAGAGGGCGCAGTTACACCAAACCAAATATAAAAAAATATTTTGACAGACTTCAAATACACTGCGTTGTTTGTGTGTCTTACTTATCTCTATTACCTGTACCTGCACCCTCCCCACAGGGATCACTCAAGTCTGTCTGTATGAAATCCTGTATCTTTCACAACCATTGTTTTATTAATTGATTCCCCCAAATCCCTCCCATGCGCTTTCCGGGGGTGAGGAGGATATGCCATCAAACCGCACCTCGGCCATGGCTCCATCCCACCTAACCCACGAGTGGGCTGTTGAAAAGGGGACGCTGGCGGGCCGGGGGTCTCATATTGTCATCTTACATTGTGATATTATGTGGTGAGTCGGGCCCGTGATAATAGATTGTGGCATCCTGTCAGGGTCGCGGGCTGTCACTCTAACATGACGAGGCCTCATGCTCAGCCCCCGACAGAGGCCTGCTTGTAAAACATGACATGCCAGCAGGGGAGATCACAGACTCAGCGGTTGCATGAGAATGTGCACTTGATTTGTACATGAGGAATGCTGTCACTCTGCATCAAGAGCCGCATGATGGACGAAACAAAACTGGTGCGTGCAATGCCGTGCATGCGTGTGTGAGAAAAACACACCTATATGCAATCACATTTCACACAGACACACAGTCACACGCACACACACACGCACGCACACACACAGTCACACACACACACACACACACACACACACACACAGTACAGTACAGTGAACACACATGCCCATGCGCACCATGTGGGCTAGGAGACGCCAGTGAGTCTGGGCTGAGTTCAGGAGTATTGTTATTAACATTTTCCCTTTGCGTGTATTAAGACAGCCACGGTGAGGGCACATCCCAGCCCATGACTGCAGGGCTCGCCTTTGTTCTTCTCCCATAATGCAGACATAATTACAAGCCTTAAAGAGCCTCCTCTCTACCTTCCCTTTTCTCCCTTCTCTCTCTACTCTCTCTCTCTCTCTCTCTCACACACACACTCTCTCTCTCTGTCACACACACACACGCACACGCACTCTGTACAGTATGACTTCCCCCACACCCTGGCATGTATAGCTATGACATGACAGACATTCGCATAGGGCTCACCCCGTTTCATTCAGCCAGTAAAGTGCTTCTTTAAAGTTTGTGTGCATGTGTACGTGTGTCCATGTTCCTCTTCATTTGTTAGTGAACGCATTCACCTGTCAAATCATCACTTTCCTTTCCTTTGGAGCTATATATGGCCGTAATGGTTGTTTTCCTGTTGATAAAGCATGTGCCAGTAAGTGGCTATAATCTCACAGTAGCTGTCCTGTAGTGGACAAACCTAATTTAGAAAATAATCACAAGCTTAAATTATACACTTTGTAACAAGTTTCTTTGTACACTTTGTTGTAAGTCAAATAGCAAAAATGGACGATCTGCAAGCTTACACGCAAAGCTCTCTTTTAGATATAGGCTATTTTAGGCAAATGTTAATTTGTTTTTGCTGAATATTTGTTTATTTTTGCCTATTCATTTTTGTTCTTCTATATTGTGAGAATTGGGACGCTATAGGGTTGGTTAAATATCAGGCCTATATGAGTCCTCTCAAATGTAGCATATACCCCTAATAACAGGGGTCACTTCCTGGACTCGGTCAGATATCACAACCTCGCCAAATTACTCTCAGCCGTATAGTTTCCCGATGCTAAACTCACGTGTCCATATGGTTACATTTGTACACTCTCTGACTTAAATTAGCACTGATGATTTTACTGTGTATATACTTTACAGATTCATGTGTGAACGTCTGCACAATAATAATGCGCCACAATATGAAACTGGCCTGTCAGCAGTCTTTTTTTTGTTATTATTGTGACCGTAATTTCACTGTGATGATAATTTTGTGGCTCAGCCCTGGCCAGCTGGTTGGCTGAGGCCCATATGGAGGTTTCACTGCAGTCAGTGTCGGGACATGGTCCAGCCCCTGAGCGGCCCGGTGGTGCTGCTGTACTCATGGGCCCGGGCAGGGAATGCAGCAGTGTAGGATATGTGACCAAAATGACTAGGTTGGACACCACGCTTGACACCACGTTTCAACCCTGCACCAACAACTCTGTTCATAATTTGACAGCCTAGCTTATACATGCGATGGAAGCCAAAGACATGAGGTATAACATTTGTCCTACTGGAGGTCTTATGTAGACAGACCTTATGTCATTATCGACCTGGCATTCTATAGAGTTTGTAGTTTCAATGTACAGATATTCTACTGTTTTGATTGATGATAGGTTCTTGGTTTACTTATATGATCCTATATGACAATGTATTGATGCATTTGATGTATACCTTGTATTGTGTGCTTGCTTACTGTATAAGTCACTCAGTCAGGATTAAGAGCGTCTGCTATATGCCTGAATTGTAAATTGATATACAGACGATGGAAGCCAAAGACTTGAGGTATAACATTTGAAGTTGCATCAGTAACATTGTCATGAAGTGGCCGATTTGCGGTGGCAAATTATGTTCTTTGAAAATGAGGGAGAGCTCCCATTTGAAAAAGTAATTCTTACTAAATTAAATATAGGGCACAGGAGAAGCTTATTTGTTAACTAGAGTCCTTGCCTGGAAAAAAGAACAGACTGGGCCCTTTAGTATAGTGAATGATGAACTGCAGAAATTTGTTTTCTTCTTTCAAAATATTGGATATATACCTGTATGTATATTGTACGGAATACAAGGCTCCTTGTGATATACAAAGTATAGAATCCTGGCCCTTACAGAATACGGGTGTATTTTTACACACTCTAGAGTTGAATTAACACTAAGGAGTTTGCTGCAGCCTCCATTCCAAAGCTCTCCTCCACCTGCAGGTTTATTCATGGTTGAAGTGAAATGACGGCTGAAATATTGAGACAGGGCCGCTCTTTGAGTCTGCGGTCACCATTTTCTCTGCATACACCAACAGTAAATCCCTATGCACCGTATATGGGTTTTGCTGACTGTACCGGTTTGTGCTACATTTGATACAATCCCTCTATTTCTCTTTTTGGCATGAGGTATCTGTTTTTTTTCCACCCATGCACTTTCTGCCAATTTGATGTTAGCTGACAGTTTATAGAAAATAAAATTAGTGACATGCTCTATAGATGTTGCACCAATGAATATATAATTATGACAGTACTCATATTTATATTTGCCCTTGAGAATACATTACAAGACTTGCAATAATGCATTCAGAGTTCACTCACTTTTCCCTCTGCAAGCATCAGTGTTCATTTAAGGCTGCAAATTTAGGGGATCAAAACCAACATGAAAAATCTGAATGTGGAGATTTCCATTCAAAACAAAGATCCCACCGCTGGTTTACATGAAAAGCAATAAAAAGTAAAACTTGTGATTGAATATTACAGTGATATCTTGAGACTAGTACATGCATGATGCACATTGGACAAGAAGAATACAACAAAAAACGAATGTTGCACAATGAAAGCCATCATGTGTTAATTATCGGCTTCAGCCATATTAAGCTAAACGGCCTTTAATTTAATTGTGTCCTATTGCGTTGCATAGCCTTTTATTTTAGTTGCTGCAGATCCGCTGCCCTCGGAGACTATAATTAAGAAGTCTGAACTCGTAGGCCTATTTAAAGCCTTACGTGTAATAGCCCTGGTTATTAACGATTATTATTTAAAGTGAAAATTAGGAGATTTGACACTTGAATAAGTGATAATCGTTATTCAAACCATTATTAAAAAGAAAACAACTTCATGCTACCTGCATTATATTTATGCGCAGACAGTGCTGTTCAGATTAAAATATTTGATTTGCTTTTGCTGGATTGAATATTTATAGGCTACTGTGTGCTTTTAATATATTTTATGTTAACTGTTTCTGTTATATTAGCCTGCAGGCCTTCATGCAACTTACTGAGGCGTAGTACGATAGGCCTGGAAACCGAACTGAACTTGTTATTAGCAAAGCCTGCCGAGTTTTCGATTTCAAGCTGGAGTGTGAGAAATTATTCACTAAGACTTTAGTTGCGTTCTCATTTTAACCATGGCGCCATGCACGGCGAGAATTGCTCAGGACACTGACATGTTCAGTGAGATGGCTGACAAGTGCTTCTGCACCTCAGGGCAAAGAATTCATCAACGAAATGTCTAGCACTCATTACGCCTTTTAATTGGCCGAACTATTGAACTGTTAGGCTATAATACGTATGGGCTATAATATCCTTTGTATTCTAACAAAACGATACAATCAAATAATTAGGCAAATTTAGAGAAATTAGAGAAATATATATTTTTACACATTACATATTTCATTGTATTATCATTATTTTTACATTAATTTGCCTACATATAGCTTAGGCCCTTGAACTGAAACTAGAATGCGTCTATTTTTAATCGATGTTGGTGCAGGGCCAGATCATTCGTTTTCCTTTAGCCTGTGCACTCACTGCATGCAAATTAATGCTTTATAAGACTTTAGTTAGCCTATATACTTAGAAAGTAAGTCAAGTGCAAAAACTGAATTTATTTTATCAATGTGATTTCCCCCTCATTTTAGCCATTTTATATACATTTTTTTGGAGGGGGGGGTATAAAATTAGAACATAAAATACATTCTGCACCTGATGATCACGTATTAGGCTATGAAATCAATATATATATATATCTCCGTTTTAAATTAAATTAATCAGTCAAGGGAGGCACCTCTTTCATGGGTATGAATGGCATATGAGTTGCATCGCATCCATATGTTAATGAACTTAATGGTGGAGCTCCAGTGACAGCTCGGTGCTGGAGACCAATCAGAAACGCGCTCTGATGGAAGGCAGTATGTTTGAGACGCACGCTGTGTCTACACGCGAGAGGTGACTGAAGAATCACGTCAAGTTTTTAGGCTACCATTGATTTAAAGAGGGACCCTGTTTCGTTACTTTGTGAAGTGACAGAGTCGCGAAGAATAGGCCTGCATTGTTTTTATATACCGTGTATAATCTTGGAATACCGGACATTTTTTTCCCGAGCGATGCGCTGCTGGACGTGACTGGATTTGTTCCAACTTTTCCCCCTCGTTGTCCGAACGCATGAGCGACGGGTTTATGGACCTGCGTATTAGCTAATGATGTCTATGGGTTTTATGCCTGACAGTGGTGTGAATGATCCCTCCAAATCGGCCTTTCTAGAGTTCGGCCACGGGCACCCGGCGCACCAGCAACACATTTACCCCGTCCATGGCTTGCACGCGACCGGGCATTCCCAGCACGAAAGCCCCTTCCCTTCCAGCGCGTCCTCCTATGGACGGTCTCTGGGCTACGCCTACCCCGCTGCGGTGAACTCTCATCCCCCGTCCGCTTACATGTCCTACCACCACCAGCACAACAATATCAATAGTGTGAGCCACTCGAGGTTAGAGGACACAGGTGAGGAGGTCATTTTCAATATTTGTTTGATCCTATAACACATTTTTTTATAGCATGCCATTCATTATGCAGAGTTGGTTGTCATTATTACGCAGCCAGAAATTTCAGAGATGACAGCAGATTTGCACAAAAAAAGCAGTGCACTTATAGGCTATATGATATATTAACAATTACAAATATTAGGACATATTGTTCGCCTTATATAGCCTACTATATATAGCTTGGTTGAACAAAGTTTCACTTTGCTGCAATATGATACTCTCACTAATATGCAGCAATTTAATGGGGCAAAATGCCACAACAAGACCTCTCTCTCCTTCAACTGCTGCCTCTTGCAGGATGGTCTTGTGTTATATAATGAATGCAGATGGCGCCATTAGTTTTATTAACCATAATGCTCTGTGGGTAGTTATACGTGCTACGGTGGACATGTCTATAGGACAGCCGTTCTTTTTCCACACCATTTTTTTAAAATGCAGATAAACAAAATGATTCCAGAAAACTGAAATCATCTTTATTTGTGTATTACTGTATTTTACTTGTAGCCGAGGCTATACATTTGTTAGCAGTTTAGAAACAATGTTTTGCTTTTTGTGCACTAATAGCATAATTGGCTTTTATTTTGGACTGCAGGCTTATAGCTTCAATCCAATTTGAACTTGAGATAAATATTTAGGCCTATACAATCTACCCTATTATAGGGTAGATTGTATAGGCCTAAATATTTACCCTTGTTTTTAAACCAGATGCTATAGGGTCCCTATAGCATCTGGTTTAAAAACAAGGGTTGTTTAAATTGATAAGGCCCAAAGCCTGCATGCCTATGAGAGGCTATGATAAGGGTCAAAGGGTCTGAGACGTATTCTTCGCTGAGAATCGAGGTTTTCCCCAAGATCTGTGGCTGTTGTAATTTACCTGCCCGTTAGTTTTTTGTGCGAAATGCATTTGATTTGATTAATTATAAACACGCCATTAGAGGCCAGGGCATTATTATGTCGACTTGCGTTGCGTGCAACCGTTTATTTTGACTTTGAGGACGGGACAGTGTAATAACTCCTTTATTGCACTGCACACTCTAACTGCTCTGCTGTCCCTTCTTTCTGTTGAAGATCACGAGAAGTCCACGGTGATTGAAAACGGTGAGATTCGCCTCAATGGCAAAGGGAAGAAAATGCGTAAGCCACGGACTATATATTCCAGCCTACAGCTGCAAGCTCTGCACCAGCGGTTCCAACAGACCCAGTACCTGGCCTTACCAGAGCGCGCCGATCTGGCGGCGAAACTTGGGCTTACACAGACGCAGGTGGGCCTGAAAGTGACATCCTGAAACCTGAATCCTCAAACACCAATGGACCATGTTTGTATGTGTTGTGGCATATAGGAACAGGGACATGCCATTTTTCTTATTAGCAGCATAATAATTATATTACAGGCAAATTATATAGTACATCTTCCTAGACTTTGATATAGAATTCAAAGTCTGTTGACGTTTCACTTTCGCCCTCGACAGTATAGGCTATAAAGTGATTGATGGCTATATATTCATGACACGTTCAAAGTCATTTTATCTAAATGGCCATTAGCTTGATCTTGCCTGTTCATTTGCAAATTATAACATATACTGAATACATATATACACAAATAAAAAAATACAGATCGTTTTTAATATACCGGTCTAGAGTAGTGTATTGTTATCAGCAACGTTTGAGCAGGAAATCTCTCATAGGATGGCTATCATTAGCCTAAAGCTTACTGTACTTCTCCAGATCAAATGAAAAACCTAATTGTAGTACTTTGTAAGTCAATCTTTTAATGCACCCACGTTTACCATACTTAATTCGAGCATCATATTTCCATTGTACCTCAATCCCCTCACTGTAATTACAAAATGGGTCAACACAAATTGGCCTATGATATGAGCAAGAGCTGTCTTGAAAGGTATACATGCCTGTGAACAAATGTTTCACGAAAAATAATGAAAATTCACACAAAGACATAAAACATTAAACAATAACTATACTATATCATATAGGCACCCCGTCGGACGCCCCCCCCCCCACACACACACACACACCATATAAAATGTATAAATGAATATGAAATGGGCGTTATATGGTAATAATTTCACATCTATAAACAGGTGCATTCTGTAATGCATTGTCTTAGGGGAGCAGTCATTTCCTCATAGGTATTTTCCACTCTTTTATGGTGTTTTAATATCAAGCCTATAATTTGAGTCAAAAACTGCCATGCATTATATATTTCACATAGCAGTCAAATGACTAGTCTGCATGTTAGCCTCGCACGTAAAATGTTCCTATATTCCATAAAATTCACAGTTGGCCCAGTTTTAATGTATTTTGTGCTGCTGAGCTATTTAAACGTTCTCCCCTTTAGGCTCTTTGACGCCTTTTATGAATATTTGTGCCATTGTAAAGCCTAAAACAGCATTTTATTTTCGACTCGTCAGCGACAGAAAGTCCGCTGACCCACCACAGCGTCTATTTCATTTGGTCTCCTTTTTTTTATTTCACAATATTCTTAGTGTCGGTTTGGGGCTGTCGGGTTATATGGCACATGAGCCATCATTGGCCTCATAAAACAGAACAATGGAAGAGTTCGAAGAGTTCGAAATTAGAATTTATACAAGCGCCGCATGCACTCTCCTATCTCACTGAATTGCAAGCAGGATTATTGGCTCGGGATTTGCAAAAAACGCGCGTCAATTTATCTTATGACTGTCCAATTTCTTACTGCCAACTTGAACTTGAACGTCACGCACCGACTCATGCACCGCAATGACCGTATTATATGTGTTTTTCTCCGTTTTAGGTGAAAATATGGTTTCAGAATAAGCGGTCGAAGTATAAAAAGATCATGAAGCATGGCGTGGGCCCGGAGGGAGAACAGCTCCACAGCACATCTTCCATATCGCCCTGCTCCGCGGGGTTGCCTCAACTCTGGGAGGTGTCGATGTCAAATAAAGGGACCCCTGCAGTGCACCCAAACAATTACATGAACAATTTTGGCCATTGGTACCCAAACCACCACCACCATCACCACCACCAGGATAGTATGCCGCCCAGGCCTCAGATGATGTGAATGGATGGATTACTTTCGCTGGTGGCACTATAGGCAGCACCCATGCTGCATCGAGGCCTATATAGGAGTATACGGACATGGTAATTGTTTCTCCAGGCCACTGACCACGAATCCACGATTCATGCAGCAAGACTTGTGTTTAAATGTGTTGACAATTCTTTTATTACGGAGTGCGTTTGAATTGTATTTTCATGTTCGGTTTGCTAAAAATGTCCCGCCAAGGGCTCCATGTTGATTTAGTACCATAGTAGCCGACTATAGCCGTATAGTCAATTGCGTGGAAATATTTCTTTTGTTGCAAATTCCAGTTTATTGCTACTATAACAGCCAGTGCACGCGCCTGAAATATTGACTTGGCGTGTGTAAACAAATAAGAACATGCGGATACATGCACGTTGTTGTGATCAAAGAGTATGGGCCATGCATTGCGCTGCGTTGCAAATGATAATTCTTCTCATTATGACAATAAATACAAGTTGAATGGAAATGAGTCATTGTTCTGTTGTGTCACGTTAATGGGTCATACATGCACTGCAGTCAGTGCATGCCAGGGATGAGCGGGGGATTATAGGCATTTTATTATGCGCAGACATTTATAGGCATACGATCGATTCTATATGCATAAATGGGTTTAATTTGAGGGCTTTTTATCCTCTTTGCTCATCGGTTCTGTAATGACAAGAAAGAAAATCTGTAGGCCTATTCGACATAGACATTATTTTATTTTTGCTGGAGAGGAAATCAGCTTAATTAGTTCAGTTTAATGCTACTGAAAATCAATTAAGCGTCCTTTTCTCAAAGGGAAAATGCTAGGGGAGGCAGGAAGCTATACCCTCTGCCATTGCAATGCACAATTCTCCCAACCAACCCCACTTATTTTTTCTTTCTTTTTTTTAACAAGAGGACACATGTCGTGATTGGGACATATAGGACAAGTATCTAACGGTATTTCCGCTCTTCCTTGGCAGAAGTATAAACCCGCCAAGGAAACTCTCTGTTGTCATATTATGCATGATAAATGACTTTATCATTGGATCACGAAGCTGCGCTTGATTAATAGTCGTTTGTGTTGATTTGCACGTTCTGGCGTTTTAACTGTTTAAACATTGAGGACAAGCTATTTATATGACTGTAAACAGTGTCCCGCCATGTGGAAGTCCAAGTGCTCGGCGGTGAGCATTGATTAATGGCGCCGAATAGTGGGTTTTAAGAGAAACATCCAAACTCTTCTTTTCTCTTAATTTTTCACTCTCGAGGGCGGCTGCTTGCCAAGCGTCGACTGTTAGGCTATTTACATCACGAGGTGCACGATTCTTACGTCTCAAGGTTTAGGGCTAAGATCTGTATAGTGATTAAATACACTCTTATTTGGCAAACAGCAGATGGTACAGCCTAATTACAAATAATAGACTTCACTCCCACAGAAGATATAAGGAATAAATAAATACTAATCAAACGTGTGATCCATTTATAATGATATATATTCTTCTCTTTGAGTTTCATGCATGCCGTTCAGCCTTTCTACTCCTGCATGCAGTTTAGTAGGCCTACAGCCTCTTCCATTATGATGTCATTTCAGGGGTCAGGAGGTTCAGTGACCTTTCAATTATTTTTCACACTTGGCACAATGTTTCCATCTATTCCATTTCTTTGAAGCGTGCGTGACACACCATGTCAGTTATTGACTGCTGTGTCAAAAGATTCACTTTTTTCAAGCCAATTGTTTTCACATTCATTATGGCTGAATCATCACTTTAAACACATAGCAAGTAATTTAACTTGTCACTGCTATAATTTATACTTATTATATAAACTATATTGGCTATACTATACTTTTACTTTTGTGTATTAGCATATACAGTAATAATTAGTTGCAGTACATAAATTACATGCCCATAATATGCATATTATATGGGCATGACATATTCCCTGCATTTCAAAATAGCACACCAATAAGTCTACTAGCAAGCATGCTGTGCTTTTGTAGCATCACACAAAAATCAAGTACAGCTCGACACTCAGCCACATTATACTGTAAATCCTGGCTTACCTCTCTATAGTGAAGACGTCCCATGCAGGCAACACAGCAGTGGTAAGAACAAAGATATATATCACATGCAGCCACCATGTTTTCACCATGTTCCGAGCTGATTTACACACAGAGAGAGAGACAAGCCATTGTGTTTCTTTTAACATTTCCTGCTTTTATATATCTACCACCCCTATCCGTTTCACCGTTCCTAGTGATTATGTGCCTTGTTAACATGCAGGCCTGGGGAAGAAGAGGCGAGCATTGCTGAATGAAGTGACGGGGCATCAGCGAAAATTATAGGCAATTTTACATCTCCAGATTAGAATAATGGCTGGTGGAGTTGGACAGACGAGAGTAGGGCCTTTCAAACCGGGCCAATTATCACACAAGG
>OOFJ01137913.1:0-17055 GCA_900323375.1 Benthosema glaciale
GTGTGTGAGAGAGAGAGAGAGAGAGATATGTGTGTGGTTACAACAGCACGACGTCACTTTGAAACAGGTCTGAAAATCCACCCCATGGCATTTCAAGGTGGGACGACGATGACGACGACGATTTACGATGTATTAATTTACGACAAAAGCACTCAATGCGCGTTGCTGCGCCGCAGACCCGTCCCGCCGTGCTGACTTTGGTTCAGCCATTCACGTCCGGGTTTAATGGCGCGTTACACGCGGCGCACTTGAATGCAGAGACTGAAGGGCAGCGAGCAAAGCGCCAAACTCCATTTGCCAGAGGTGTGAGAGTTGAGAGACGAGCTCATTATGCAGCTGTGGAAACTCACTGTATCACCGATTAGCATTCATCATGCTCAATCTACCTACAGGACTACAGCCCCTTCCTGTAAATGCAAAGCAGGAGCCCTTCTCCTGCCACCAAGCATGTTGAGAAACGAGAGGTTAATGGGAGCGGAATGCTGTGTCAATGCATTCGCGTGTATTTAGAGGACCCGTCGCCGGGAAAGTTCAGGACGACTGATGTTTACCAAGCGGTCCATTTAGAGGGGAACATTCCAATCATTTAGCCCTGTGTGCTCATATGGGAACGCTCTGTGACCGGCCACCGGGGACCGTCCGGGGCCATACGTTATTCTGTACGCTCCCGTGAGTGGATGTTAATGCACGTTGAGCCAGGGGTGAATGGAATGCGATTCAGTGTGTGTGTGTGTGTGTGTGTGTGTGTGTGTGTGTGTGTGTGTGTGTGTGTGTGGGAGCCAGGGCAAAAGTGGAGTTGTGCTGGGCCAGGGCACTGCTGCTGCTGAGTCAAATTGTCCCAGCGAGGAATAATGGGCAAAAAAAGAAAAAAAGCTCTGTGATAAGGAATGGGAATTGAAATAGACTGGACTAAGCTGGACTGACGGCACAGAAATGATCTGTTCTCTGCTTGGAATTGATCGGTCTGGCACATTTGGCTATAGCTTTAGTCAAAATGTGCTGCGTCAACAACTGATACGCACGCAAAAAAACAACAACATTTGGGTCGAGTCCAAGTCTGGATCATGACCAGGTCTAATTGAGTCTCCGTCATGACTAAGACCAATTCAAGTACGTGATTGATTTACGGTATGGCAGTGAAGTTTCCCAAGTTCTTGAATACATGTTGCCACACTGTAGTGTAGTCCAATGCATGCAGAAGGTCACTGCAATCAGGAATAGCATTGGGGGAAGAATTGTAGAGTTCAGTCACATTCCACACATTGTGTGTCATATTGGCATCATATTGGAAGATGGAAGCTTGTAGTTAAAGATTTCCTGGGAGAGTTTGTCTGACCTTTAGATGCGGCGTACGGCATGCGGGTTGATACCCAATTACTTTGAAAGGTTTCGCCAGAAATAGACAGTAGACTCGCCTCCGCCGCTATCCAGCAGCAAATGTTCCTGCCGCCGAAAAGATAATCATTCTTTAATTTACAATAAATATTCTGACAGTCAGCGGGCGCACTTTTAGAGTGTTGCGACTGTGGCCTAGCCTACAGGTTGAGCACTGAACACACAGTACACAATAATAGGAAATGGTTCATCCGTGTCCGACAGGGAAATTAATATTAGAATTGCTGCCGAGATACGAAAATAAGCAGTAACATTAATGTAAGGTAAGAACGTTTGAGATAAAAAATGAACGCTCTACAGTCTACTAGCAGTTACACAGGGCCGACTGTGGCTCAGGAGGAAGAGCAGGTCGTCCAATGATCCATGGGTCGGTGGTTCGATCCTGTCTACTGTATATGTCGAAGCACTGAACCCCAAATTGCTCCCAGTGTGCTGGTCGGTACCTTGCATGGCTTTAGCCGCAATCGGTGTATGAATGTGTGTGTGTGGCTGTGTGTCAATGGGTGAATGTAATGCACATGTAAAGCGCCTTGGATAAATGCGCTATATAAATGCACCATTTACCATTTTTACAGAGACAGAATCTAAATCAACCAAATTGTGCTGACTTTGTAGCCATTTGTCACACATTTATGCAATAGTTAATTTGAAAGAAATAGCTATAGAGACTAAGAACACATATTTGGCTTTAGCCCCGTCTGTTCAGGCTTGGCTCTAAGATAAAGTCAGGGAATGTAAACTCGGATAAATGGCCCCTGTAGTCTTGACTGATTTTAAACTCAAAGACCACCTGCCTGGCACCCTCGGGGCAGTAATTGCCATCGCCACACTGTGACAGCTGGAGAATCACACGGGAGAGGGATTATCTGGTTCCTGTGTGCAGGAGAAGAAGGCAGCGCTGTGATGATTGTGTTAAAGGTACCTGTGGAGATTGCACCTGAAGAAGGATGGATGGACTTAAAACAGACCCGTGGCCGTACAGGGTGTGATTAAGTTCCTTCCAATTAACACTTTAAGCCTCATCAACGGAGATCTCCGTCCTGATGAGGGTAATTAAGGATCGCCCAGAACGGAGATTAAATCAAAAGACGGAGATTAAACAATAGAAAGCGGAGCCCCAGGGACTACCATATGATATCGCCATGGTGACCGACCGAGAGCGATGCGATTTACGGCAGATGCGTCCTCCAAAGTGGTCTGGCCCCCAGTCTAGCCCATGGGCTGAAACATCTTTGCACCTGAATAACTCCTGATCTAGATCAAAAGCTATAAAAATCGAATCAAAGCGATCGTTTTTGACGGCCCATCGCGGCCCCCATCGTTAGTCGCGGTAGGACGAATATGACCTCTCTTTGTACCGGATCGTTGGTTCTTTGTTTTGGCTGCCGCATCTAAGATGAAGCCCCAATGACGTCACATGCGTCTGAAAATTGGTCCGACGGGAAAACGATCCTGGGCGCAAAGGTGGCCCGGGTCGTCAAAGGTTCCGGGGGGCACGCTTAGTGTTAATACCTGGCACTAAGCAAAAGCTATGAAGCCACAGTTCCCTGATGCGACCACGCAGGCCTCCACTCTCCTCCTGCCGCTCTAGTGCTTGTACTTGACGTTGACGATACAAGCGTCTTGCTGTCAGAAACGTCTAATGCAGTAACATTTAAAGAAATGGGAAAACGTCATAAAAAATAATGGATTCCAATGTAGTTATTAATTATTTAGGCACAAGCCTGTGTTAATACTTTTTTTAGTGGTTAAATAGGCCTATTTAATGCAAATCAAAAATACACGTCTCCGCAGCATTGGCTTATAGGTCTCCCAGTCAATGATTTATTGATTAACATTTCCACTAAAACGTATGTCAAGTATGCAAGGTTTTGTAATTATATCATTCGATTTGCATAGAAAGTTGACCTACGTATGCAAGTCACATACGCTGTGTGTGTGTACCACAGTCGTTCACGGTTACTTCAATGATTATAAAGTGAATGGAATAATGGTGAGTTGAATTAATATCTAGGCCTAGGCCTTTGCAAATTTCATTAAAATCGCTCTGTGTCAGCGTTTACTAAACTATGGTTTGGGATCCCATCGTGCCCACCAGCCTGTTACGGTGTCCCCACGAGAGGAGTGCAGTATATGCTGTATGTTTTAATGAGTAACACTGCCCCGGGCTGAACAACAATCTGCACCATATGAGCTGCTTTACAGTTTGAGATGACGGTATATGGTATACAGAGGCCCCGTGGTGTGCTAAAATATGATAAACTGTGCCCCCTATTCACTCATATAAAATTACCCTACACTGCAAAATGTACAGTGTTTAATGTGTGACTCAAATATTAAAGGAATATATAGAATAAGAAAAAAAGTTATGCTTGGTTCGTGTAAATGCATTTTCACTATTTGTTTCAGAGTTAAGTTGGCATCATCCCATATAGTAGTTATGTTTAGTACATTTTTATATCTCGTCACCTTAAGAGAGTTGTTCATGTACTGCAGTAGTTTGACTGCTGAAACATCTCGCAAATAATCCCAACTAGACTCAAATATGGGTCCATCTATGGAATTCTACACAGTGACATCCTTAGTGAACATTTACCTCATAAGAGGGTACAAATGGAATGTCATGGACCTATACATCTGGGCAGAGTCCAAAAATGGAACGAAATGGACCTGTTATCTTTTACAGTGCAGCGATACGCGACGCGAGCGAGCGCAGGGCCAACGGTTTCGGGCCGAGTGTTGAAGCCAAGGGCGACGTACCGACCGTGTGTATAACTCTGTTGCCGTGGTCCGCATGACCATCGATACATTACGTTGGTAGCTGAGCTCCGGTGTCTGCGTCCGCAGGTGTGTTGTGTGTTGACTCTCTGGCGTTCTTGAACCCCACCACTACACAAAGGGGAAAAGGGCAGTGGTCGCGGCGTGGTCATCGTCGGAAGACAGGTGCAACAGTGTCACATAAATCTTTTCACGCCAGGCCCACATTTACACTCGCAAATATAATCCATCACTGGTTAATTTCTGACCTAGAACAAAGGTTTACAAAAAAAGGCTGACAAGCAAGAAAACTGCACTGTAACAGTAACATTGAGTGTACAAATGGAACGAAATGGACCCGTACAGGTCCATTTGGTATTTTTGTTCCATTTACATGCACTCTGATCTAAGTGGACAGTATGTTTTTCGATACCACACAAGAATAAACAATAAATACAGCATATAACAGATTTTTTTTACTACCTTTCATATTCAAAAACATCAATCAAACTTTAATAAAAGTCCTCAGTAACAATAATAATATAAGATAACAACCCCCCAAAGCATCAAAATGGATCCCGCGTCATTATCCGAGGGGGGGAAACTACGCACTGCCTGTCTGGATAAACAAATCAAATCATATACTTTGTAATCAGCAAAGGGCTCAACCCTAGTCAGCATTCAGGAGGCACTCATTAGCAAGTCAAATTATAATTGTAGGGTCCTCCAGGAGGCACTTTTTTAAATGAACAGGGCTCTCAAGTATGCTACTATAAACTGTTATTTGGTAGTTGTAAAAGATGGAAACAAATGGCTGATCTGTTTAAGTATTGACGCTGTTGACTGCACAACCCGGTATTAAACAGACGCCCCCACTCGCTACTCATTGCTGGGCGGACTTAGCAGAAACTCCGGCCAAGTAAATAAATGCGAAGCAATATTGGACTCGTGACACGTATAATTAAACGCCCTGCCTGGTAGGGATGCCTGATCTGAGCCACTGCTACTGTATGGAATTAAAAGGTTTAGTCCTGTTCTCAGAAGTCCCCGTGCCGATGAACAGGTTGAAACTTTATGGGCCAGAAGAGTTGCACTGCTAGCATCACAATACAGACTAGAGATTATGGGGGTCTGTTTTCTATTTTCGACCCCTTATTCCTAAACTATTTTTTACTATTTTGTAAAAGCATTTTTGAATAGTGAGCTCATTAAAATTACCACCGCTGAAGTGCCCTTGAGCAAGGCATTGAACCCCTACCATGAAATGTTCTATGAAATATGCAGGGTCTGGCTGTAAATAAGCATCTCGAGCTTAGTCCATTCACCCTGGGTAAACAAAGAACTTTGCTTTGCTTTGCTTTGCTAGCTTGTAGATTGGCCATTTGAACTATTCAAAAATGTTTTTCAAAATAGTAAAAAAAAAAAAGTCTCTGCAATGAATGATGTACTCTAGCTTATTTCCCATTCATTCATTGTATGACATTCAAGGCAGGGCAAAACACAACAAATACTAGGAGTGATATTTGGTAGTAGTTTACAGCGACCTTTTCCATTGGCCTTTGGGGCCCAATCTTGAAATCTCCAGTGACAAAAGAATGAACAATCTGGGAGTCCATTGTTGTGCCATGCACGTGATAAGTGTGGCACAAAAAACGTGGCTAATGTTGTCTCAAATTATGTTATAAATATATATATCATATATTATTATGCTTTGATGTTACTTGATGTATTTTGTTGCTCAGAGGATTCAATGAACGAGGACAGTGATGTTTCATTCACATAGATTGTTTTGGACTCATACTTCACACACTAGTTGTATTCATTCTGGGTGGGAACCCCTGTTGGTGTTTTAACCATTATGTTATGCTTTAGCTATTGAAAAATAGCAGATCTACAAGCTCATAGATCTGCTTGTAGACCTGCTATTTTTGAAAAATCATGATTCATTCAGAGTGAAAGTTTTTAACTCAAATCTTTGCTTCTGGGGTGTCTCTGGGACAACATATTTTCCGATGGTGGTCGGCGGCCAATTACATACATTTTTAGTGGTCCTTGACATGAAAATGTTTGAGAACGACTGACACAAAACTGTCAGGATTTAGAAGACATTATTTTGTAGAATCGTCCTCAGGTGGAAATGGGTTAAAAGCAGAACTACAAACACAGTATATCGCCAAATGCCAGTGGTGGAAATTAACATAGCCGACATTCCCTTTTCTTTGTCTTCTCCCACTAGGAAATAAAAAATAAAAAGGCATCTCTTTGTCTTCATAGCATGGCAGATAGTGAGAACCCACTATTAGGAAGGCGCTAAAAGACAGGCCATGGGGTCAAGCAAAACATGAGATACTGTATCGTGTGTGCAAATTAGAATTTCTGACCAAAGGGTACACTAAAGGCGAGGGGCCATGGGGTCACTTAAATGGCTAGGGTTCATCCTCCAAAACATGAGATACTGTATCGTGTGTGCAAATTAGAATTTCTGACCAAAGGGTACACTAAAGGCGAGGGGCCATGGGGTCACTTAAATGGCTAGGGTTCATCCTCCAAAACATGAGATACTGTATCGTGTGTCCACATTTGAAATTCTGACTTAAGGGTACACTAAAGGCAAGCAGGGGTCGTGGTCAAGGGGTCACTTAAATGGCTAGGGTTCATCCTCCAGGGAATTTGAATGTGTTCGGCACGTTTTATTGCAACCATCGGCGTTCCCATTTCCTGCTCGTGGAGCAGATAAGTGGAGGATAGATGGACGGACAAACGGTTGGTTCCAGTGCTAGAGGGAGTAAAATAATGTGTAAAGTTACCATCTGAAGATATGAATCTGTCACAGACTGGTGGGTCTGAGGGATGCATTTGAGCACTGCCCTCTGTCAACGTCCTTGAACTGTATAAGTTCACAGAGACAAGCGTATTACTATTTCTGTTGAAGGACCACTTCACCACTTTTCAACCGACCTTCATATAATTGGTCCTGACTAATGTTCATGATAAAATGCTATCATTTTTGAGGGGCGCTAGCCCCTCCTACTGTATATGTCCAGCTAGCTTTTAGGATCTTTCTTTTCAAAAAATGTATCCCATGATTTTGTAACCCATTTTTCCCACATTCCCAACCCTGGGCACTGATGACGCAGAGGAGGAAACACGCCGCCAGCACCCACAGTGTCCCTAGCAGGAATCAAACCCAGGACCTTCTAGCTGTGAGGCGACAGCACTAACACTGTGCCACCGTGCCCCCGTAGCTTTGAGGATCTTACATTGAAGACAAAAGTGTTTAAACACAAACATTGAAGAGAAAAGTGACAACGCAAATTGTGATTGGCCAGTGTGATTGGCTGGGAGATGTGCCATTGGTTGAGAATGAGATGATGTATGACGACGTGTGATCGAGAGAGAGCACGACGGAATGTTTGTCATGTTTTGCATATGTTTCATTACTTTTGATTTCCAAATTAATGGCATTCATAGACATCTAAAAGCGGCCAGAAGATCCCACGGCAAAATGAATACAATTCCTAACCAAGAAGAATAGCGATAGTCACATATTATATTGGCAATAAATCCATTAATGGAAGGAAATCATGTAATGATCGAGGGCGTAATGGCCGTCATCATGCTAAGTGAGACTTTTGCATGTAGATGATCTCTCTAACTACCGACCAGCACACTCCATTAATTTGAGTTTGAGCTCTCTCTCTCTCTCTCTCTCTCTCTCTCTGTCTCTCTCTCTCTCTAATTGTAAACTCTTTAGCGTTTGATATCAGGTCAATGGGGTTGATGTGCCCACCGTTGACCTATGCACGCACGCCAGGTGCCGCCGGCCTCCCAATTGCTGCTCGCTTTCATTAATTCTGTCCTATTATCATCTACCGGTCGTCCACAGACGAGCCCTCCAGTCGCCCCGGTTCTCCATACATCTGGCTGGCCAGCTCGTTGGTGCTTTGCGCTCCTGCGTCTCTCTTGAGTACATCCACACGTGTTAATGCTCCCGCATTAACATATGTGGATCTCTTGATCATCATACATCACATTCCGTGCTGCTCAACCAATCAAATCATCACAAATGTCATTCCGGCCAATCACAATTTGCGTTCTCACTTTTTGTCTTCAATGGATTGTGTTTACACAATTTTATCCTCCAATGTTAGTGTTTACACCAGTGGTTCCCAAAGTGGGGTCCAGGGACCCCTAGGGGTCACTGAGGGAGTTCCAGGGGGTCCCCAGCTAAATTATAGTTTGCAACTAAATAGACCCTTATGGGTCTGTAACTCTGAAAGTGTACAAATGGAACCAAACGCATCCTATCAGGTCAGTTTTGTTCCATTTGTACACTGTCAGAGTTAAATTAACACCGATTTTACAATATAAAATTGGAGGTCGCAGAGATAGACATGCCTTTAAATGGGGGTCTGTAGACTAATATGCATGTCAGACTAGGAGTCCTTGAAATTAAACAGGTTGAGAATCACTGCTAGAGCCGTGAAAAAGCTTCTCTTATGGGGGTCAACACTCAAAGCTCAACATACCTGTAGGAGGGGCTAAAAAAACAGGAAGAAAAGTAAGTGTTCCATTAGATCCAATGTAGTAATCATTTAGTTACAAGCTCTTGATATGACTTCTCATTGGTTAAATATTAATAAAAACCCACAGGCAGCCGTAACCACTTTCAACCTGCCGTCCCTGTTCTATTATTAAAGGCAAACATTTTCAAAAGTTGAAATATGGACATACAAGTTCTCTGCCCCACAGCAACAATATATGATGTAATATATTGATGTAATTCGGTTACATAGCACTGCTGGGCTATGTATGGGCTGTGACTGTAATTTGCATAGATAGCCCTGCCCCCAATGGCTCAATACGTACATGCTGTTGTTAATTAATCTTCAGACTCCATCTTAGCCCATAGCACTTGCACTTGCCCTAGCCTCGACCTCCTACAGGCGCAAGCAAAGGCTTGACTTAAGTATCTTAGATAGCTTTTTTTTATGTAGACTCAGATAGCAGTTTATGTAGTCCTATAGCATTTCATGTAAACATAGCACTGTTAGTATATATACAGAGTATAATTTTGCCTGTATAGTCTTTTCTACTGTGACGTTCTTAGCTTATGGTTGATCCACATGAACTACTTTGTATGTATATGATGTATTACCATGCTTTTATTTTGTTCATGCTTAAGTCGCTCTGGATTAACATTGTCTGCTAAATGCCTAAATTGTAATTGTAAATTAATTGATTTGATTGGGGTGTGATCATTGTATTTGTATTCTTTTTTATATATCACTGTGTTGGTAAGCAAACCCAAATGTATAATTTCACCTGTGTTTTAATAGCCATCTGTTGGCATATATATACGGGTTATACCACTTTATATGGACCTGAAACGGCTTGGGGGAGAGAGATTAACTGAATGCATATAGTTGTGGGTGTTTTGGGTGTCACAAATGGTGCTATATACACTAGAACTGAAGAACCAGCTCTAAAGCACTGTTTCCCAAACGGTCTGGCTGGGACCCATTTCTGGGCCAGAAATGTTTTGGCATGCAAGTGAATGTCCCTCTATTTTTTTTTTTTTTTTAAGAAGAAGAACTAATATTTGTTTTCTGTGTGTGTGCGCTGGCAGTTGTTAAAATAAAGACTTGTCTTGCTGGATGTTGTACACTGTTATGAGCCTGTCGGCAACTATTTATGGCCCTCCTGCCTATTTGAAGGGAAATGATAATGTGTGTATTCCAAGTCTAAATCAATCACATTGCCTGCCCGGTTCTGAAAGGATTCAATGTTTGACAGCTCCTGGCAACACCGAAGATTGGGCTGCCATTACACCCAGCTCCTTCTTCAAGTATAAATACTGTTGCCACTGTAATTAGAATGAGTCAGCGAAAGCCACTGCATATATAGACAGACAGAATAGACAGACAGAAAAATATTGGCTAAAAAGATTGTTTTTAAATGTCGGGAAATATAACGGCATGCCCAAAATAGGCAGCGTATTGTACTGAAAATCAAGCGATTATTCCCAGTAGGTTACTTATCAAGCCGATCTTTTCTCGCCTGGTCATGCCGTAAGCCGACTGAGTTGATAAGCGGCCTCAGCCCAGCCTCCAACTATCTTTCTGACAGATATTACTAACCCTACCCCAAACCCCAAACGTAACCCTAAACCGCAAGCATATCAAACATTGTGCAGTGGTGTTAGGTTAGGTTTGGGGTAGGGTTAGTAGTATGTCAAACATTACTATTACTAACCCTCCCCCAACCCTACCCCAACCCTAAACCTAACCCTAACCGCAAGCACATCGTAACACATGTCGTTTTCTGTCAGAAGGATTTCCGGGTTTTCGTCTTATCAACGCCAATCGTGCCGGCATGTTCCCACACAACATGCAAAACTGCACCGCTGTTTCCAGCCCTGCACTGTTACTCACCACCGTTTCGGTGGTCATTAAAAATCGAACTCTGGATGAGCCTTTAGTCAGCGGGCAGTCCGGGTGTAGAATGCTAAACGCCACAACGTCTAGAATGCAGGTATGGAACATATTGGCCGTATTCCCACGTCCTGATAACGGTTGATTTTGTCTATTTAATACAAGATAACACTCGAATTGCCTGACAAAAGTTTGCAAGCTTCCACGGTGTGTAATCACCGTGTGCATGTTAATTTTGTCCAAAGCAGTTATGGAAGGCGTGTGTACTGTATGATGGTGGACCTCAGCACTGCAGGATGAAAGAAAACCATTACTAGGGGCTGTTGTTTGAAAGCAAACTCCTTTTAGCTCAATTAAAGCATTCTTCAAAGGTCCCACCATACACAGAGACAAATTAAGAAGAAGACTAAAAGCAATGTCTCGCTGCCCTTCTCGAATAATCTCTCATCGCGCAGCTTTGAAATTTCTAATATATACATATTTGAAGTATGAGATAAGTACAAGTGACCCTTTTTTATTATTGAGTTTCTCCACGGGATATGTGTTGACGTCCATTACCGCGCGGATACTTGAATAATGAATCATTCCTGCCCTCTTGCACCTCCCCGTGCTTTGAAGATGAGAACGACTTGTGTTCGTGCTAAATGAAAGAGAACAAAAGGGGCGGAAAGCGAGAAAAAAAAAGAAAGCGGAAAAAAAAAGATCCTGGAGTTTGTATTTGTTTTGTCAACGCATCAAAGGAACATTTGCTTCAAGAGGCATAATCAGGGCAAAGCAAAGTGTTCAAAGTTTCCGCTCAGACTGTATAATATAAATTTTAAACATAGACAAACTTTCCGCAGACGTTTTCTGCGTGAGGTGAGTCTAAACAAACACCATAGACGCTCAAATAAGTCTAGAGTTGAAGCCGTGTGTGATAATTAGTTTACTTTTCCCTCGGATGTGGGTTCACATGACATCGCTCGCACGACAGTCTATATTATTTACTCGACAACGAGTCGAACCTCATGTGGATTGACTTGCTGTCAAGAGGCACTGCCTTAGCTGCCACGCCACTTTAATATATGCAGATAATTAATCAGCCCACTTCTCTCTCTGGATGTCAGTCAAACAACTTGCCACTGACACAAAGGCAGCTCCCGATCGAGTGCATTAATGCGTTTACCTCAACCTCATTTTCACTGATGCTGACATTTCTCTGCATGAGAAATCTCAGAGCCCTGTTATATAGGCCTACTTTGTCGCATGCCGGTGGTGTCGTGTGTCGAGACGATCTCTACAAGTTTGTAGAGATCGCGTTGTTGTGACCTTGTAGATGTAGGTGATTTTCGGTGTGCGACACCGTGCTCAACCAAGTATAAATGACGCATCGTACACCACATCACTCGGCAAATCCATGCACAAATATGCACGCACTCGCCCACAAACATTTTGCAGTTCTGTTGCTTTCAATCATTTTAAATGAGCACGAGACACTCCAAAGACTGATTATGAACTCTCTCAGAACTTTTTCAGGTCTTTTCACAATTTATAATTATGGTCATTAGCACTGATAAAAATCAGCCGTACCTTTTTTGAAATTTTGCAATATACCTTCTGAGGGGAACCCAACTGATGGAAGCTGTCATTTACAGTGGTAAGAAAGAGTGAAAAGTGTGAAAGAGGGATTTTGCAGGACATCCAAGGTTGTGTATTAAGGCAGTTCCGCCTGGCTGAGGACTGATGACCCACAATGATCTCTAGTCAGATTATAGAGTTCTGTTTTGGCTGGCTGTTGGGTTGGTGTTCTCGCGTGGATGACTGAGCACAGCTAGTTTGTTTCCCAGGGAAGGTTATGGAAAGTTTGGTTCCATGTGATGCCTCAAAAAACGCTATTTTTGTAACAACTCACATGCCGCAACGCAGACGGAGGACATCCAGAGGTGAAAGTGACAGTTTGGGAAGCACTGGCACCGGACCCTAATAATTCGATTAGCTCAGGCTTTAATTTGACCTATGGACCTGCCTGAATCTCTCTCCTCTAACAACGGTCACATTTAATGTAAATATGTAAATTCTGCACACACACACACACACACACACACACACACACACACACACACACACACACACACACACACACACACACACACACACACACACACACACACACACACACAAAAGAGCGTTCCTAAATCGGTTTTCGCCTACGGGTTGCCGCTTCCGAGCATTTCATTGTGGCTGTAGCGAGCGGGTAGCTGAATGGAGGAGGTGGTCACCAGGGAAATGGGGGGATAATTGATCCAAATGATAACGAACCGTACTGTGGCTCCGAAATCAGTCAAACTGTGACACTGGGCCAGCTGCTTGGCTGCTTCCTGATATAAAAAGAACAGTTTATTTCCAGCAGAGCGAAGGGAAACGGGAGAGAGAGAGAGAGAGAGACAGAGAGAGAGAGAGAGAGAGAGAGAGAGAAGGGGTGAATGGGGGAGGCGGGCAGGCCGGGGTGACAAAGCATCCATTTGCTTTTTCCCACCAGCTGCCACAGTTCCATGGAGGTAAGCTTTTCCATGTCATGAAATACATGTCATACAAAGAATGTATTTCGCTGTGACTTCCCAAGATATTCAAATACGTTTTACATTTCTTTCCAGGATTTGTTTTGAAAATAGCTGATCTACAGGTTCACAGCGTGTTGTAATGTGACATGTTGAGCTTATAGATCGGCTATGAATGGTAAATGGTGCATTTATATAGCGCCTTTATCCAAGGCGCTTTACATAGATTGTGCATTACATTCACCCATTCACAGCGGAAACCATGCAAGGCACCTACCAGCACATCAGGAGCAATTAGGGGTTAAGTGTCTTGCTCAAGGACACATCGACACTGGCTCTGGGGGAGCCCGGGTTCGAACCGGCAACCTCGTGGTTGCCATCCAGTCACTCTACCCCTGAGCCACCGCCAATATATAGGATAATAAACTGTTGTTTCAAAAGAAGCACACACAAACCATTAAAGGCATTCATGGCCAAAGATTGCAACCTCCCAGAGACCAGGTGCGCGGGTTCAGTGTTTATGAATGATTGTATCCCGAAGAATGAACAAAACTCTCCTTGAGCTAAGTGATCAAATGTGATGGTATACTAACAGTGTCACAGCCCATTACCGCAAGCAAAACATATTCCACATAGACAGATATGCTTTAAAAAACAAACAAGAAGCCATCTGAGGTATCTAAAACCCTGGCAAAACTTGTATTTATTTTGTATTTGACTGTATGAAATGTATACGTTTCTGGACACTATTATCATGAAAAATGAAAATATATGTATGCGTTGTAGGGGTGCAATGATACATTTTAACAGCGATGCGATACGTATCACGATACATGGTTGACGATACGATACATGGACGATATTGGTTCATTATGGCGATACGATTCAATAATTTGAAATCTATACAGTAATGGGATAGTGCAGGTTTTTTAACGTCTTGATATGTACACCAAGTGTAGCTATATGGAATGGAACAGTAACTAAAGCAACATATTTATTTTTTTCCTTCTTAAAATTGCTAAATACGATACTTAACGATTCGATACCGATTCGATACAGATTCTTTCCAATGCAAAACGATACGATACAAAGTCAAACGATGCGATACGATATTTGCTGTTTTCATAACGATATACTTCAATTTTTTTAAAATTAAAATCAATATTTCGATAGTTACTATAGTTACTATAGTTACACCACTAATGCGTTGCTATGGAATATAGGTCAACAGATGCCTTAATGGAAGCTTGAAGATGAGAGGTTAAGTAAAATAGCTCTTAAGCAGCAGTCTGTGAACAGTAGAATGAATGTGGAAGAGTGGCTGTAGATTGAAAATTCTCATCATACTCAATCATAGTTTCTGAGCAAAGAAATTATACTTTGCTATCTTCTTTGTATTTCTTTTTTCTCCCCAGCACACTTACATTTACTCAGCGTGGCAGCATCTTTCAAAAAGTGAATAATGGTGGTTAACGTGTTTTATTCTCATCTCTGTAGAATATCAAGATTCTATGGATGAACTCAAACTGCTATCCGGAAATATAGTAAGGTCTTTAGTTTCCATTTGTCACGCTTTTAAAAAACTGGGGCAAAAAAAAAACTGTGATGCAGCACTGCTCTCCTCAAACTCCCTGCGACTATAAAAAAAAGCCATCTTACTTGCACATGTTGTGATTATTCATTCATTACTCCTTTTCCCAAACTGACTGCATGGTTTTCCAATCATACTGTAACACCTATACTCCTGAGCAGGGCCCGTATTGGAAACCGTGGTGTACCATATGGGAGTGGTTTTCAACCAGTGGTCCGGGGACCACCAGTGGTCCTTGAGACGGTTCCTGGTGGTCCTCATACAGCTAAATGATGGAGTTGTTGTAATCAAATTGACCCTTATATATCTTTAACCCTTGAGAGCATAAAATGAAACCAAATGGACCCGTATTATTGTTAAACATCTGCATTACTTAATTTACACAAGTCTACACAATTAGAGAATGTAGAACTTATATTTTCAATCAAAAAATAACAATGGAATGTTGCACATGAACCTTCCCCGAACACTTTGTGTGGGGTTGTGTGGATCTATGATGGACCCATTCATCCCACTCAATAGTGGTGGTCCCCAGGTTTGCTCTTAGTCAGAATGGTGGCCCCTGCAGGGTCAAAATCTGTTGAAAACCACTGCCATATGGGTAAATATTTAAAGAAAAATCCAGAACGTGTGAAATACGATAAACATTATCGGAAACCGTGCTGTACCATATGGGTAAATTCTAGACGTTGTGGCATTTAGCATTCTACGCGCGGACTGCCCGCTGACTACCCCAAACCTAACCCTAACCGCAAGCACGTTTCCACGCAGCGGGTGGTTATATGTTAGGTATGTCATGGGGACAGCATGGCATAGCTCATTTACCTCCTGTATTCAAAAAAAGAGCTATAAATGATCCAAATCACTCTCCTGCGCTCGACCTCAAATTACACTGGTGGTACCACATCATTATGGAAACAGCAACTGTGTACGGCCCGTATGGCACCTGTCAGTGGTGCTTTTATCCCGTTTTGGGCGGGAACGCCTATGGTGTTCTAAGCATTATGTTGTACTTTAGCTATTGAAAAGTAGCAGATCTACAAGCTCATAGGGTGCCACCGAGTGGCACGCTATGAGTTTACTATTTTTGAGACATCGTGAAAATGTGGCGCAAATCTTTGAATATCTCTTTCCCAGTGAACGCTTTTAACTCAAATATTTGCTTCTGGGAGGTCCCTGGAACAACATATCTTGATATGGAGGTCCGCGGCCAATTACATATAATTCTGGGGGTCCTTGAAATAATTTGAAACCCACTGACAGGAACATGAGGTTTTTCATAAAACTGTCATGATTTCGAAGACATTTGTAGAATCGTCTTCAGCAGTCAAAATGGGTTATTACAATCGTGCATTGCTCTTCCACGTCACGGGCGATGATGATGATGATGATGATGTGTTGTGCACTGATCATATGGATGCCATTCGGGCAGATGATGCAGGGGGGGGGGGAACGCGCCGACCCGGGCGGAGTGTGCGCGCCACGCTTCATATTGCTTTCACAAATCATGCAGAAAGTGCTCATCGCGAGGGCAATCTAGGCCGGGAATTGCGCCTGGCATGCAATGCATCACAGTGTGGGACAAATGAAACATCTGCTAGGCGAGGCGGGCCCGGGTTTGAAAACTATCTGTTATTTCATATGTGGCTGCTGTGTTGTAGCGTGCGTGCGTGCATGCGTGCGGTTGCAGAGCTGCATTGATGTGGCTCTACACTACATCCTATTGCAATGCACTCGGTGTCAATTGAAATCGAAGTATGGCCACAATGAATCTGTCAGGGCTGAACTGACGAGCCTGAGATTGGCAGGGATACTCGGGGAAGGACTATGTACGAACATAAGAATACCAATAACACGCTCCTCTGTTTGTGTTGTTTAGATTTTAATAGGGAGACACTTTGACCCGTTCCTCTCGCACAATGAATCCTTTAGGGGAGCTTTCCCTCTTAACCCATGTCGACCGGAGGACGATTCTACAAATGCCTTCTAAATCCTGACAGTTTTGTTGAAAAACCTGTTTCTGTGTCAGTCGTTCTCAAACATTTTTATGTCAACGATCCCCAAGAACATATGTAATTTGGCCGCCGACCCCCAACTGAAAATATGTTGTTCCATGGAGCCCCAATAGCAGAGATTTGAGTTAAAAACGTTCACTCTGCTACTTTTTCACGATTAAAAGAAAATAGCAGATCTACAAGCTCATAGCGTGCCACCGAGTGGCGCGCTACAAGCTTGTAGATCTGCTATTTTTCAACAGCTAAAGCACAACATAATAGTTAAAACACCAACAGGGGTTCCCGCCCAGAATGGATTAAATTAATTCAGACTGTATAACTCTTAC
>OOFJ01137916.1:0-12810 GCA_900323375.1 Benthosema glaciale
AGAGTGAAAGCATCCAACCATGTACACGAGCAGTGTAGCCCACCAGTGCAACAAAATAAAACTTGACTAAGTGGCTCTGAAAAATAAATAAATGGAGAGAATGAAGGGGAATGGTATCTACATAAAAAAAAATATATATATATAGCATTATATAGCAAGTATTTTCGTTCGCCTTCCAATGTCACAATATAAAATAACACATAGCCTCATAAAAATAAAAATATGGTGGGCCACTTCAAGTCCAGCTGCTCATACTGAGAATAGTAAAATAAATAATTGTATCTATAAAAAAATAAATGATGAAAACTAGTAATAATAATTAAAAAGTAAAGAGTAAAAATAAAAAGGTAGAGTTGAAAAGTCCAGTTGAAGTATCTCCTTAGGGTTTGTGCCTAGCCAGGCATGTTATAAAGTGTATTGCAACATACCGTTAGCTTCACAGCCTAAACTGATAAAGCAGATGATTCAATCGTCCACCTCCTCGTCCTGTGTGTTGTTGACCACTGCGCCCACGGGAACCTGCTTGTCATCCAGAAAGCGACCGACTGCTGCAGGTCCATCGAAATATCTTGTTGCTCCATCTATGGTTACACGAAGACGAGGCTGTAGTGTTCCCACGAAGCCAGATAGCAGGCCAGCATCCTTGCATCTCTTCCGGACATCTTGGAACTTCTTTCTCAGTTGATATACCTCCTTTGGTTGGTCCGGGAAGATGGAGACCCTGGCACCGTTGAATTTGAGAGGAGACATCTGTGCTGCCAGCTTTGTGATTAGCGTCTTCTCTGTTAGGTAGTGTATTTTAGCAATGATGGCACGGTTGTAGCTACCATCAGTAGGCTTGGGGCCTACTCTATGTGCTATGTCAACAAGAACCTTATTAGGGAAGTGTTCAGCCCCAAGCAGCTTTGGAATCAAGGAGGACACAAAATCAGCAGCATTATTCCTTTCTTCTCCCTCCACAATGCCCCAGACTCTTATGTTCTGACGTCTTGACCGAAATTCTGCTTGTAAGAACTTTTTGCGCAGATCATCATAGCCATCTTGGAGTGTTTTCAGTTTAGCATCATGAGCTACCAGATGATCATCATGCCTGGAGACGGCTTCTTCAATTTCACGCACCGTACCTGTGACTGTCGACAGTGATGCTTGCATGGAAGACATTGTAGACGAGATGGTGGCAAGCTTAGTGTCCACAGTCTGTTGCAGAGCGGTTATCGCTTTCATCAGATCGGCCGTGGACGGATTGTTAGCCGCGCCGCTCATGGTGGTGGTGGTGGTAGTTAGCTCCTCCATTAGCATGCTATCGCTAGCAGCAGTGTGGACTGAAACCTCTTCCCCGTCGGTATTCTCTTTCGTTCTTTGTCGAAGGTGGTATTGACTTTTCTGTTTCTTTTTGCCCGTCATTTAAGGCGAGCGTTGAGCAAAAAAAAAGTGACGGTATTAACTTTTAAAATAATAAATGTAAAATATTGGAACGGAGCTTCTCGGAACACAGCCTACTCCATGGCTTGTTAACCACGCCCTCGCGCTCTATGTTCTTCTATCCATAATTAGGGTCACTGCGTTTCACTTAGTGTGTGTGTGTGTGTGTGTGTGTGTGGGGTGGTGGTTGGGGGATGCTGGGGGTCAAGGGGTCAACACCCTTTGGTCACACCACCTCCAGTGAAGTCAGAGGAAATGCCTGAGAGCTGAGGTAAAGGACTAGTCCACAGACTGTGGCAGATTCCTGGAGAGACCACAGCTGTGATAGCAGAAGGTCAAGACTGCCCCCTAAAACAGAATGAGCTCATCATGATGATGATGATGATGATGATGTAGGAGCAGCACTGGGTGGGACAACACAGGGGGTTTTAGAGTACATAGTCTCCACTCTCTCGCAAATTATTGTTGATGAATAAGTAATACATGTCATGCAGTGTGTCTTGTAGGTGATTCGATTTCCCGATAGATGAGCCTCGCTGATGAGCTCAGAACTGTAGACTGATCTGTTCTGTAATCTGTATACATTGATACGCCAAAGCTGTAGAAGATTAATTAGATTAACCCATGTGTGTAATTGTGTGCTTATAGAAGCGGGCGTTCCTGTATCTGATCTGCCAGGCAATTTTATTTTGTTCAGACAGAAACTCAGTAGAGAACTAAAAGAACAGGACATGACATTATTTGATCAAAATGCCCTGCAGTATTTATACTTTGTTTACTTCCTCAAAACCCGGTGCCTCATCCTCTGATAGTTGTCCCAGATAAACTAAACAAGACTGGCTTTTGTCCGGCCTTATGAAAAGTGAGTGTTGTGGATGCCAGGGCTCCATTGGTTAATGGATGCAGTGTAGCTCTCACTTGATAGGACACTGAGATCTTCCTGGAATAAACTTGAAGCTGAGATTTAAAGAAAAAGCATGACGTAAGAGTTTGTCTCCTACAGGCCATTGGTATGAAGTGGTAGTGATGGACATGTGGAATAATGCCCAGGGAATCCTATTGGACGAGAGTCTCTACAGTCACACACTAACAGAACTAAAGACATCCATCTGTACCATAACTGTCGGCCCGGGGGCCACATGCCCGGGGGCCACATGCCCGGGGGCCCCCACCTTCCCTCAGGACCACTTTAATTACTTCAGTCTATATATGTAGCTTAATGACTAGTATTATGTTATCGTCTTTTTTATGTCCAATGTATTTAGTTCATAAAGTTAACATAACTATAACTAAATGCATTTAAAATTAAAACAAATATATATATAATTATATATACTTTTTCAGGATTCCAATTCAAAAATAGCAAAAAAATATTCAGGATTTCAATTAAAATATTGCAAAAATAGCTGATCTACAAGCTCAAACCATGTCACACTCCGACACGTTTTGAGCTTGTAGATCGTCTATTTTTGCTACGAAGGTAATATGCAATGTGGCCCTCTGGTGTGAATGTGGAAATATAGTGACCCTGTCCATCTTCAAAGTTGCACCACCCCTGGTCTATACTATAGACAGATGTTTGTTAGTTCTGTTAGTGTGTATGTCACTTTAAGTTGCACACTCAACAGACTGATGCACGTGCCTGTGTGTGTTTGTGTATGCGTGTGTGTGTGTGTGTGTGTGTGACCACATGTGAGAACAGTGCATACGTCGTGAGTATTGTGTGAGTATGGCTCTGTTATCTGATAAGCGTATGGCCAGGCCTACCTGAATGACCTCATGGTTTGGCCCTCCACGACTGAGCAGAAGCAGAGGCCTTCGTTCGATTAGCTAACATCTCGGCAGGCACGCTGAGGTCATAGTGAGATAGGGCCTGTGGAAACACTGATGCTACGCTGCTAACATCACTGGCCCTTCTCACTGTTCCCTGAGGAACCCCAAAAACAGGACAGTAAAAACCACACCGGGCGGTCACGGTCAGTAAGCAGACCAGCCAACCAACCAGCTTGGACCCTATAGCGTCCTACTCCCTATTCTGGGACAGCCATGACAGGTGAACGTTCTACGAAAATAGAATAGTAGAGATTTGGTGTAGAGGGAAAAACTAAGATGGTCAAGTATAATCCCCTGGGGGGCCCTGGCTGGTCAACAAAGTATAGGGTTTAAGTTGGGGGGGGGGACCTAGGTTTCAAGCCAGATGAATTGTGGGTTGGCCGGTTATTGTTTTGTTCTTGGAAATACATTTCATAAAATATGAAATGAAATATGCTTTATTTATGTTATCACATTTGATGTCTTCTGAAATCATCCATTCCTTTCTAAGAAGCACCGTGTTCGTTACGTAAGCTGATGAGCGATAGCCCAGTATTCATCCCAAAAGCTTTTTTTTTTCTTCTAAGATTCGTGTTGGTTCTTCTAGCTCTTTTCCAGAGCCACAGTCTTGTAAAAAACGAACATACTTCCTTTTAAAATGACATCATTTCACGGCTCCCTGAGATGATGTCATGCTGACCTCTTGGACAAGAAGACGTTTCCTTTCACTCCACTCATGCTGTCATGATGTTCCTCTTACTGTAGGTGTCGCTGGGGATATAATAATACGAACAATAATAATAAAGTCATTCATTTGATCAAAGAGTGCACAGTATCACATTTTACTCCCAGAAAAGGATTTGATAGTCACACAGAGCACTTTCATAGGATGTCGTCAATTTGTAATCATGAAACCATTATGTTTTGGTATTGACCTATATGTCTTTGTGTCTTTGTGTGTGTGTGTTCCAGACGGAAGCGATGAAACGTGCCCTGAAGGAGCTGGACATGAACATCGTGGAAATGGCTGATGAGAACGCCACGCTAGATGGGGGAGATGTCCTTTTTACTGGTACTGTATGCCAATTCACACAACCACATGGCACCATGTTGTCACAGATACACGTTTACTTTACACTACCAATCATTGTATCAACCATTAACACTAAAAGCGCGCCCGGAACCATTGGCGACCATTAAATCAGTGGGGACCAGGATCGGTTCCCGTCTGACCGATTTTCAGACGCACATGTCGTCACCGGGCTTCATAGCAGATGCGGCTAACGGCTAGCCAAAACCAAGAACATACGATCCGGTACAAAGGGAGGTTATATTCTTCCTACTGCGACTAACGATGGGGCCGCGATGGGCCGTCAAAAAGGAGCGCTTTGATTAGAATTGTATAGCTTTTGATCTAGATCAGGAGTTATTCACGTTCAAAGATTTTTCACTCCATTGGCTAGACTGGGGCCGGTCACATTGGATGACGGACCTGCCGTAAATCCCATCGCTCTCGATCACCATGGTGATATCATCGTTTTTCTGTGAAAGGATCCTTCAAATAGTATTCTGCATTGTTTTTGCCACGATGTTGACCTTGTGTCTGTCTGTGTGTACAGACTAAGCAGAATTTCTTTATAATCATATTTAAAAGGATCTACCCTATTGAATTATTGCATGATTACAGTTAGATGCTGACCAGGGCTTTTGGCTGCTCTTTGACTACTGCTGTGCGCCTTAAATACATCATCTGAAAGACGATATAGTTGTGAGTGAGTGTGGACTATCCTTTTGTATCTGCATATTTTCAAGTCTGACTTAGGAGTTGAGCTCTTTCTTTACTGTTAAACCAGCCAAAATCCAGCCCATCGCCAATGGATTATTGCTCTGGCACTGGGCAATAAAAGTGTGTGTGTGTGCGTGCGTGCGTGCGCAGACGCAGGAGCATGGTGGTCTTTATTACATTTTCTGTACATTCTGTTACAGTTATGTATGAGTGAAAATGTGGGTCAGTAGTCTTCCACATTGCACGTACAGGCTGCAAGAAGAAAAAAAGGGCAGTAGTACACTTAATTGGGTTTGGAGACGTTGGCTCTCTGCTCTCGTTCCTTCCAGCTGAAATGGGTTTCACATGGCAGAGCAAGAAACATTTCCTGTTGGCAGAGCGACCGACCAACGGCTCATTTGTAAAAGGCTAGGCAGTTACGATAGTTAGGAAGCCATCTCTGCAGCCGCCTGGCCATGCAGGCGTCCAGGCAGGGCCCTGTGTGTCTGTCTGTCTGTCTGTCTCTCCTCCACCGTGCTGCTGACCACAAGTAGCCCCGTCGTACACGTACGATAGTCATGCATACTCCGCACAGAATGCAGTGCTGCAAGTTGCGACCCACGTTATACCTCCCACAGCTTAATGCACCATGGCTGCTGTTAAACAGCTTATTACTAATGGTCAGACTTGACATTGACAGAGTTTGTAGATCTCAGCATAATTGGACAGCTGCGGGCGGTATTTGGCTCCGCCACCAAGGTCAAATTTAATTTGTGTTTCGATGATTGTACACTATCAATTACACATCTTCAAATGTATGTTACATGTCTGGTTTCTTACCCAAATCAACTAGTTATCTATTGTCTGTTTTTCATCACCTGCCATGGCCCATGCTGTTAAACTATTTTTAAGTTCTTAACATCTTTAACTGTCTTTGATATCAGTTTCCTGTATTTTGCTAAGAAGTCCTGCTGAGCCATAAAAGAGACAGCATTTTGCTTCACTCCTTGTACAGTACATATTTTGACTACGCATAACTGTGGAGGTCACAAGAGTTTTTGGGAAGCACTCAAAAAATCTGAACCAACTCTTTGCATCAATCGGTGTCTGGTTTTCCTCCCTCTCAGGTCGGGAATTCTTTGTGGGCCTCTCGAAACGGACAAATCAGCGAGGAGCTGAGATCCTGGCAGACGCCTTTAAGGTGAGTTGAAGTATTGCACCCTGGCGGCTGGGGATTGTCCTGGCACTTAACTCAAGCTGCATTAGAGTCTCAAATTTAATTAATCAATCATCCGTGGCCTTATGCAGCCTTTAGCTGGCATCGAGCATTGTGATAGTTCTGGCAGGCACGGCAATCAGGGCCTCCGCACTCTCCTCCACTCTATCTCCCTTCAGTCTCATTTGCTAACAAGCAATCAATCTAATTGTTCATTTAGGCAGTCTTTTATCCACAACACTGTTCAGTGTTCACTGTTCACTCTTCATGCTCAGCATTGGTCACACTCACAGCTCTGTTTCCCGGCAGCTGTCTGTGATTCACCTCCCCCAGTCTCCTCCTGTGCTCATCTAAGTGCAATGTATGATCTGATTGTATGATGTTATATCTGTGTCTATCTAAATAAACTAAATGCCCCTTACAAAGGGTTCAATGTTAATGCAATAACGCTGTGTCTTCGGAGGGCCACTAGCCACTAGAGGAGAAAATAATGGTAAATACATTACATACAAAAAGTCTCCTATGTGGGCTCTGTCTGACGACGACAGATCAGAAAACGTCCTATGTTTAGTGTCGCTAAGTCTCATGCGAGTATGTTGCTGGGGCAGAAAAAAGTTGATAATGTTTCCAGTCTCCTAAAAAGGCAGCCCACCTACGCCACATAGATATGGGAAGTAAACCGGAGATGACAGGCCTCTCTTTTTTTTTCTTGGAGTCTACACATCATATCTGCACATAATGAGTTACCACGCTGCAGATGACACTGAATAAACACCACCTGGGATGAGGGGGACCTTCATCTAGAACTCAAAATTAGTCACTTCAACATCCTCAATGTACATTCAGATCTCAAAACCAAACCAAGAAAATGTCCCACAGCTCCGAATATTTGATGCTGTGACAAAACTACCATCATATTCATATCCGGATTAAGAGTTATGGTTTTAATAACCACTAGTGAGAGCCTTTTTTTTTAAATAGATCAGCTTGCTGCGTTGCTATTCTCCAGTCTCCCTCCAAAACCATGACAAAAAGCCAGCTGACTCTCGTCAAGTTCACAGCTGGGTCATGTCCTTGAGAGTTCAACTCATTTGACTAATCTCACCAGCGCTGTCCTGCTTCCGTTGCTTCTCGTCTGTATCTCGTTTGAATTCCGCCTTGTGCGTCTCAAAGTGTTTTTGTTATTCATTTTCCCTTTACAAGTCTGGGCTTAATGATGCGTCTCTGGCAAATTGCACATGGAAAAAGCTCTTTAGAGTCCATTGTTGATTTTTCCCCTTGTTATCAGTTTGTTTTACCTATCTAAATTACATTGTTTTTTCCCCCCCTTCTTATCAAATTTAGGATCACTTTATAGCTTGCGTCTATGGTACGAACCAATTAACAACAGATGTTGCCCCACAATTAGCAAAAGATAGGCTTGAACCATAGAGTTCTATTATATCTAAGGGTGGATGGCCCTACCTATTAATTTCAATATTCGTAAGTTGCTCGCCAGCGCATGAAGCACCCGGAAGAACACTTCTTATTTATGATTAAAAATGTTGGCGCTTGCCGCTAGCTAGATGCACATGCATGCAGTAGCATCTTAAATGTGGAAGACAGTAAGTCCTGCAATCCCAGATTTGACCACCAGGCCATGTCAACTGCACTGTTATACCGTGGTCCTGGGGGCTTGGTTTTAGCCACTCTAGCTGTTGTGAGCACTGCTATTTCTGAACATTTTTGCCTAGAATGACATGGCCAAAATTGGGACACCAGGGTGAAAGTGGTTAAAAAATATTTAGCATTCTATGCTTGTCGTGATCCTTTCAGAACAAAGCCACTAAAATAGCATTGTTGAGTTGTACTGTGGGCAACTTACAGACACTTCTCTGTAACTAATACAAGGTTGGCTGCAAATAGCGAAGCAGTGTTCATTATAGTGTTTAGATTAAAAATTCTGAACGTTTTTTTGGGGCCTCATGGTGTAGTGGTAGCATCAATGGTTATGGTTTACCATCATCAAAGGTTTCTCACTGGGGGAACATACTTTTGGTTACTTTTATGTCAGGTTAGGCACGATGCAGTTAATTTTAGGCATGGTTTTGGTGTGGTTTTGGATACTTTACCTTTATTTAAGTATGTGTTAGTAGTATTTTTGCATTGCTGACACTTATAACTGTAATTGTACTGAATTTTATAACTAAATTATAATACTCTACTTGACCTCTATAAGTCATTATAGAAAATGCTTTATTATGTGTTATGATTGATTATTGTATTATGAGTTATTTGTTAATGCTTACAACAACAACAATAACCGTACAGTGTTCTAAGCCGATTATAATGCTTTGCATGAATTATGGACATGGGCTTCATTGAAAGTGTTACCAGCTTCTCCAATCACCGTATGGCAGTCAGAAGGCTCCGACAACGAGCTCTCTAATTACACTGCGAGGCCCGGGGCTCAGTGACCTCATCTCCCAGACACTCTTGCTAACTGCTGTTTCTGCCGCTGGGTTGTCCGTGATCTTGTTTTAAATGCCTTTTACTGCCACTGACTGCACCTTGTTTTAAACCACCAACAACCATTACATAGCCTTCTTGGAATGTTTTGTCCTCCTAAAGGTTAACGTAGATATGGGCCGTTTTGATTGCAAAGGAATAAATCTGCTGAGCAGCGCTAGTTCCCCAACCGTTGGCCTGGGACTATAGAAGCGGGTTGCATTATGCTGCATGGCAGCACGTTCCCAAGCAAAGTACAACTTATAAGACCGAAGAATATTGCGTTGTTGTGAGTTTGGTCGTGAATTTTTTGGAGGGGGCTAAAATGTTTTCAGACCAATGCACGACCGACCGAGAACCATAATGGTAGAGTGTCAGGAATGATTGAGGAGAGAAGAAATGACACGGCAGCAAGTCGAGAGTCACTGTCACACAGTAAAAATCCTCAGTGCTAAAGCTGCAAGCTGTAACTTTTATGTCCGACCCAGGATTTAGTGCCAGGTCTCCTGCACGTGACGGGAGACAACACGCTGCTACTCTTCAGCCCCGGGGGGCGATGTTGTGCTTATGAGCTTGAGGCAGTGCTACTAGTCGTAAACCAGGAGGAGTGAGTCCTACCTGACGCCAGGGTCTAGATTCCTTCAACGGAAGAGTAGGGAGACCGCCAAACAACTGCATAGGTGTTAGTTATACCGGTACCTACCGTACGGATTGCACCTTTAATTTAACACTGAAAGAGTTCAAATGTGGGTTCATTAAACCCACATTTGCAGTGTAAAGTGTTAAATAAACACTCAACATTTTACAGTGCAGCCTCTTAACTCTTTACACTGTAAGTGTGTAAATTAATGGGATCGTGCATTTCACTTTACACTGTCACAGTGTAGCCTGTGTAGAATTTTATTGTTTGAAATAAATGTTTTAAATTGCTATGTCTGTCCTGTCACAGCTACATCACCACCTAATGTCCATGTTGTGTTCTGTAGGACTATGCTGTGTCAACGGTTCCTGTTCTGGAAGGGCTGCACCTGAAGAGCTTCTGCAGCATGGGAGGACCAGGGCTCATCGTCATTGGCTCTAGCGAACCAGCTCAGAAAGCCCTCAAGGTACGGAAAACAAAATTCAGTTTGGAGAAGATACAAACGGAACTAAATTATTAACCTTCTAGGGCACATACCACATGGGCACAAAATGCCCACTATAGTCTGTTTGACAACCATTTTGCTGTGAGTCATTCCCACTGACCTATATGGTCATTCCACTGCTCTCTGTCCATCGTCTCCCACTGTTGCTATCGAAAAATAAAGCAGAAATTCTGAAAAAAAATATCTAAAATCTAGGGCGGAAATCGTCACCTTTCGGTATGTCGAGTCTATCAGGGCAGGGACTAGGCACCCGCTTCGGATGTTATCATCCCTTATCACAGGAAATGTTGAAAATCAGCGCCAAAGAATCAGACAGAATGTGAAAATGGAACCCAGTATTCCCATGGGAACGTTTGCTTTATATGACATGACGAGGCGACACGGAGACGACACAGAAGCGACTGCGTTGCAACATGCTTGCGGTTAGGGTTAGGTTTGTGGTTTGGGGTAGGGTTAGTCAGCAGGCAGTGTAGAATGCTAAACGCCACAACATCTAGAATGCAGGTATGGAACATAATTGGCCGTATTCCCACGTCCTGATAACGGCTGATTTCGTTTATCTAATACAAGATAACACTCAAATCCGCTGGACTAGGGAACCAGATGCATGCATGCATGCGTTTGTGCGTGCGTGCATCTGCAATTTGCTTACATGCAGGCCTAGCTTGTTATGTGCGCTCTGCCCCATTTCTGAAATGTATAGTGATTGTAACCGAGTCAGAGTTTAACATTTCCCTTTTTCCTCCCATATTAGTCATTATGCCATTATCCCATATTGTCCCCATACTCATGGGGACAACACTCATGATGACACTCGAGTCATGACTCATGTGTCATTGCTAATCCCCACAGTAACTCATCATGTGAGAGGGACGGGTGCAGACTTTAAACAGGCACGTGTCTCCTCCCTTACACATGACTTACTGCTTGTTTTTTACCTGACAGCGAGGCCTCTCACGGGTAGGTGTAACAGCTGCAGTCCTCTGCAGCCGTTACACCTCTCCATGCTCTCCAGCCTAATTGTTCTCCCTGCTGAACAGGTTCCCTGACCGGTGCTCGATATATAAACCTTGTGGCCGTCGGAGCCCATGCTACGACGGCAGAACACAGCTTTTGGCGTCTTGTTACAACGTCGATGACAGGGAAGGTGCATGTACGTGTCACCATGGGAACCGGAGACGCCAGTGGAAGGGGTGGCGCCCCGTTGGTGTTGTCTGTTTTCTTAACTATTTGGGATTCTCTGGCGACGGCGGCGGAGCACTTCCTACTTCCTCGTCGCAGGGAGGGCGATGTTAAACTCCCTATTGCTCTCCCCGGGGCGCCCGCTGGCCAGTGGTCCAGGCACATGCCACAGTCATAATAGGCTCTTCTTTCCTAACAGCATGTCGCGTGTTCGAGTCCCGTTCATGGCGACCTTTTCTGCATGTCTCTCAACCTTCTCTCTCTCTCGCTCGTTCCTGTCTTCACTGTAACTCTCAATAAAGGCACAAAAGCCAAAAAACAATCTTTAATATAAAAATAGATTGCTCTCGAGGAATCTAACCACTAGTCTTCATGGTAGAGTGCAGAGCCTTTGTCCCCGCATGATCTGATCCCTTTTTTGACTGATCTTTTATATTTTTATTTCCTTTATTACAACAGTGGATTGTTTAATTCTATTACCTTTTTAATGTCAGGCTGTACTCTAGAGTGGCAACGTTTGAATAATCCCAAACCAGCGTGTTGCCCTTCCTGGTTCTCTCGAAGTCTATGGTTTGCCTATTATACTAACATGTATAAGACAGGGGAGGCTGTGGCTCAGGAGGTAGAGCAGGTCGTCCAATGATCCGTGGGTCGGTGGCTCGAATCCCGCCTCCTCCTGTCTACATGTCGAAGTGTCCTTGGGCAAGACACTGAACCCCAAATTGCTCCTGATGTGCTGGTTGTGCCTTGCATGGTTTTCTTCCCCAATCGGTGTTTGAATATGTGTGTATGAATGGGTGAATGTAATGCACTATGTAAAGCACCTTGGATAAAGGTGCTATATAAATGCACCATTTACCATGTACAGAATAGGGACATGTGGTTAAGAAAGTATCCCCATAAGTATCATGAACATTTATTTGCCACAGAACTTAATCGGCAAAACATCAAAGATCCAATTCAAAAATCCCATTAACTTTTTTTGTTGTTGAGTGAACCAGGAAGGTGCTGACTTCCTGCTTCCTCCGGAGACTGCCCATAACTCTGAGGTCCCGTTAGTCCGAAATATGCGCTGCTTCCGTGCTTGCGGTTATGTTTAGGGTTAGGGATAGGGTTAGTCATTTCGGAACCATAGAGCCTCCCGACTAATGACACGGCACCCTTCCTCCTTCAGAAATACACCATCGCTGTACCACTCTACAGGTGTGCTCAGTGCAGTGCTTTCATTCTCCCCAACTATGCCAGATATCAGTGTGTGTGTTTAAGAACAGTGTGGGTGGGACATCACTCATGCTGACTCAGAGCAAGATTCCCCTACTGCGGTTTGATACCTGCCTCACGCACCAAGCACACCGAAACCACCTGTCACTTTGATCTCCCCATCATTCATATTCCTCCTGCTAATCTAAGGATTGCCCCTGGTGCGTCAGTGAATTCCTCGACCTGCAAGTCAACGCTGTGTTGTGTCTAGATTAAACAGGCCACAAGCTCACCCTCGTTACCGCATAAAAGTACTTCTGGATTGATAAAAAGTAATTAAATGGCAGACCTCAGATAAGTACAGAGGATGTAAGAGGAGATACAGTTAACAGCCTGGCAAAGACATTTTTTGCTCAGTGAGTAATACATCTCTGCCACTCACATAAGGAATTATGCCCCATCCTTCGCACAAAGGTAATGTAAGGCCATATTCTGACTTGATTGTAATTTCATAAAGGGACCCCTATTCTATGGAGTTATGGAGTTAATGCATGGTTAATGCTTGTATGCGCACGCACGCA
>OOFJ01137917.1:0-10342 GCA_900323375.1 Benthosema glaciale
ATTAGCATTGCGTACAGGAGCTCTCTAGGTACTGTATCCCTGTGCCCTGATGGTGCAAAGTAGGGGTGTAACGATACATTTTAACAGTGATGCGATGCGTATCACGATACATGGTTGACGATACGATACATGGACGATATTGGTTGATTCTGGCGATACGATACGATTCAATGATTTGAAATCAATATAGTAACTATTTATTTAACTACATTAAATATGTGTGAAACTTGTGGATAGTGCAGGTTTTTTAACACCTTGGCATGAAAACAGAGATTATGAATATTTTTCGATAGACCAAGTGTAGCTATATGGAATGGAACAGTAATTAAACCCATATTTTAATTTTTTCCTTCTTAAAATTGCTAAATACAATGCACAAGTACATACTGTAGAATTGATAACGATTCGATACCGATTCGATACCAATTCTTTCCAATGCAAATCGATACTATACAAAGTCAAACAATACGATATCTGCTGTTTTCATACTTTGTTTTACATACTTTGTATGTATGTTTTACATACTTTTTTTTTTTTTAATAAAAATCGATATTTCTATACAGTTACTATATCGTTACACCCCTAACTGCCAGATATTATTGGTTTACTTTAGTCTCAAATCCTTTGCCTGGGAGCATCAGATCGCAACGCTTGTGTTTCTATAAATATAGACGTCTATGCCGTCAGGGCCAGCAAGAGCAGTTCTGATGTTGTTGGATCACACAGTAGTTGCCTTTTGCAAGAAGTTGCGTTGGTGTGGACTGGCCTTTAGCTTTTATGTGTCACTAGAGAGATAGAATAATGAGGACTTCCTACTCAACTTTCAACTACTGGAGGGGGGACGAAAAGACTTGCTGAAAGTTTCATATGAGACAGCTAAGCAATTACTGCCTTCAATCTATTTTTAAATAGCAAATGTTACACTTTCTGTTATTATGTTGTCACACTGAAAAAATAAACTAGTTAGTGTGTGCATGCAGGTAAATTAAGGCTTTTACATAATTCCACTTCAGCCCTATGCCATGTTTGTACAACAAATAGCGAAAAAAGCTGATCTACTTTTCTTTTTCACATTTTATTTGTCATTTTTAAAAATGTTCGCCTATAATCAATCAATGACATGCCCAAAATAGGGAAGCCAGGCTGAAAGTGGCTACTGAGGGAGCAGGGTTGCATAATGTCCAGTGCAAGACGGTTTGCATCATCAGGACGTCAGTCCTCTTGCTATCATGTCTGGGTGAAGAGGCAACATCCTACTAGCTCTGTTCCCAGGCTCACTGTGCTGGAGGTTTGATGAGAACAAGGTCTTAGCCAAACCCCAGCAGCTTACTGGAGTATCAACTGATTCAAGTGTTTATGTGATGTGACACAGATGGTCTTCCTGGCAGCCCATTACTTATACTTGTAAGGAGAACGTCCAAAGTGTTTTTATGGATGACTGGGATGTTTGTTTTAACTCATTTTCCCAGTTCCTGGGACATGGGTGGGTGGTAAGATAAACAGGGTTGAGAAGATTGAAGTTTCCTTTCACCACTTGTGTTCGATCCACAACATTTATAGTTTGACAATAACACACATGTTGAAACCCAAGTCTGTCATTGAAATTAGGCTGCTGACCTTCCCTCCACATTCCTCAGCCCTGATGTATTTTCACCACAAACGTACTTATTCGTCAATGCAGTGAAATCATTAGGTTTTAAAGGATGATATTTCCACAATAACACAATTGTGGTTTAGGAACTGTGCGAGTTACTATGTAAATGGTGCATTTATATAGCGGCTTTATCCAAAGTGATTTACATTCATACACTGATTGGAAGAAACCATTGGAAGAAATTGGAAGAAACCATACACAACAGCAATTTGGGGTTCAGTGTTAGCCTGGAAACCAGCCTAAACTGCCACAGGAAAAAAATCCTGGGCAGATTAGGTCTGGCACTTGGACCAATCAGAGCCCACGATTCAAAGTGAGACTTTTTTTGCTGTTTGGAACTGCCCCTCGGAAATAAAATCTCAACACAGAAGCTCCAGACTAATATCTACGCAGTGATATTAGTCTGGTCCATGCCAGGCTAGTTCAGTGTCTTGCCCAAGGATACTTCGACATGTAGACAGGAGGAGCCAGGATTCGAACCGCCAACCCATGGATCATTGGACGACCTGCTCTACCTCCTGAGCCACAGCCGCCCCTATAGCCGTAAGTAGGGTATGAGTTAAATCCATGAGGAAGTGGCCAAAAGTCCCCTCAATCTGTTTCACATTTTAACCAGATTCAGTCTGGCAACAATATTTTCTGCATGTCAATCTAGGCTATAAATTCCAAATGTTGCCAAAATATATAATGCATCACAATGTGACATGTTGTGAGAGCTGTAGATTGGCTATTATTTGCTTGATAGTGCAGCATTCTTTTTTTTGTTTCTTGGTTTCACACCATAAGATTAACATTTTCGTCACTAGGTGGCAGGGTGGGACTGGTTCTCAAACTTTTCTGGATCAGGCCCCACCAAAGCATGCACTTTAAAAGCATGTTTAATAAAAAAGAATAATGGTCAATCAATTGTGGCCCCAGCCCACAGGGTGAGAACCACTGGTCTAGAAGAGTCTAGAGCACAGGCACCTCTCTTTTCTTCTCATAGCTGAGGTGACATTCCCCCTGGCTGTGTTTGCATGTTAATCTGTCTATATCCGGTATATAGCTGCCATTAGGACCCATATAGCCTGGTATTCTGCTTCTAACTATGCCCTGCTGGCTATGTTGCTGTGCAAGTAGAATTTCTTTTCTGCAATAGACCTATTTTATCCTAAGCTTTCCAAATGCTAGTACCAAGTAACCATATTTACACTCACTGCAAGACAATGCAGATATCTGAGAATGCATAATGTGTTAACTTCAGTTTATTGTAATATTGTTAGAAGTAGCTCCATTCTGAATGAATGAATGAATGAATGAATGAATGAATGAATGAATGAATGAATGAATGAATGAATGAATGAATGAATGAATGTAAAGTAAGGGCTGATGTATTCCCCCTTTCATGATGGCAGGTCCAGGAAATAATTCCCATGCGTTTGTCCCATAGACATTTCAGTATTAATTTATTTATTTAAAGATCTGTAAGCCTTGAACAATTCATACTGTATGTTTAAGGCCCTTGACCATGAAGTCAGGACCCAGTAATACATAATTAATAAACCCCCATTAATGTCAGTTACTCTTTGTTCATGACCCTGTCAGACCATCTCATGATCCAGTTTATTTTTCATATTTATTTATAGCATCCTGGCATGTCTTAATAATGAGGAAATACTGTACCAAGGGACATGGTCAGTCATTTGGATTATTGCAAAATATGAATTTATTGGTGAAATGACAGTTTTGCTTCACCACTGGTTGAGTGGTTTAAAATGACTGTGGTTTCAGCAAGATAGCCTACTTTCCTTAACATTAGGTTTTGTTACATTGGAGTGGACCTTCATTACTTACTTAATAGTACTGTACATATTCTTGCTGTTGAATAGGCACTTATGCCTACCATTGTACCATGCTGTATAATTGATAAATGATTTGCAGAAATTACTGACAATTGACAAAGGTGTGGTACTTGAAAAACAAACCAAAACAAAATCATTCTCGACATGGCTCTTAATTTATGAGTAGCTAAGCCTAAAGTGTGATTTGAGTTACCGGTTACACACCCTTTTTAGTGGCTGTGGGCTGGCTAGGTGGCATTTGGCTGAGAGACGCCTTAGCTCCCGCCTGCCGAAATGCCACCCCTCCGTTTCACCCTGCCCATCCTGCTGCCAGCCAAGTCCTCTTTGTACACAAACAGACACAGTTCTGCCTAAGGATTCACCTCAAGTGATCCCATCAAGGGAAACACCGGCATTAAGGTAAAAAACATACACAGAAGTGCGAACAGAACGTGGACCACGTTGCGGAAGCCTGGTGCTCGGGCCCTCCGGATGGCGGTGCGGGGCCTCATACGGAGCATGTTTCACTGTGACCTCTCCACGATGGAGGCCTATATGCCGAAGGTGCATGACCTGTCCACCTTGTTCGGGTGGAGCACCAGCCGCGCTCTGTGTTCCCCGCCGGCCTGCTCTCTCACGCCACGGCACCAGTTCAGCAACGAGACAGAGTGCGATTCCAGTGTCAGGGGGCTGCAGGCGGCGGTCTGGGCCTGTCACACCTAGCCACGTGGTGCTGAAAGAGGTGCGTTTCTTTGAGCTGGAGTCGCTCTATCCACTCCTCCAAGACCCCGCTCTGGACCTCCGAATCATTCACTTGGTGAGGGACCCGCGTGCCGTGGTTCAGTCGAGAGAGAAGTCGGCCAACGCCTTCATGGAAGACGACGCCATTGTCCTGGAACAGGGGGGCACCTCCGTGGCGGACACGCAGTACCGCGTCATGCAGGAGATTTGCCGCAGCCACGTGCGCATCCACGAGAGGGCCACCTTGGAACCCCCAGAGTTCCTGAAGGGTCGGTACATGATGGTGCGCTATGAGGATATTGTGCAGGATCCACTGACGGAGATCAAGACCATGTACAAGTTTGTCGGTTTGGAAATTACCGGGCCGCTGCAGGAAAGGCAAAGGCAACAAGAAACAGCCATTTGAAATGACCTCACAGAACACAACCAACGTCTCCCAGGCGTGGTGTTTCACACTGGCCCATGACAAGGTCAAACAGATACAGGAAGTGTGTAAGGACCATAGACTGTAAAAATATAGGTAAGGACGCTATGTCGTTGCTAGGGTAAAGGACCGTTGACAATGACAAAGAACAGAAGAGACTTGACTTGACTTGGAAACGCAACAAACCAATAATAATTAGAATGTAGTCTATATTCTACAAACGTATGTAGTCTTTGATAACTAATTGAAATATATTTGATTAAATGCTTTTTATCAAAATCTCTTTTTTTATGATGTCCACATTACACAATAAAATCCTCAGGTTCTCTAAACATTAACACAGGAGGACCCCATTTTAGTGTGTAATCTGGTCTGCTTAATTCAACACTGATCTGTCCTGAAATGGCAGAAAATGTAGGAGATTGCTGGTTCTGGAAGCTGTGCATAACCAATTCCGAATGCAGCCCTGGTTCTGCTGGTGCAATGAATAATGACAGCTCTGAAATGTATCCGTCACTTACAAATACAGTTTACAACAACTAGTGTGTAAAAGTGACACAAATCTCATGGGGACGTAATGCCTTAGTACAATAAACACTAAAAAAATGTTCAAAACAAACCTGGATGGTTTGGACACATTTAACAGATCAAAGTAGTTGTCGCTGGTTTAACCACCGACCAGTGGTTTAATAAGCTTGTTGTATGACAAATAGTGAAAATTGGCAATCTACACGCTCACTAGCCTGGCTAAAGCCAGATGTGAATCAGCCGTTGGCAAAAAAAATGAAAAGAAATAAAATAAAATACATTTATTTTTATTTTTTCATGTTTGTTATGAAACAACAGTTTGGATTATTACATAAGGAGATTCATCATGATTGAAAGGGCAATAGAAGCACATTCGTTTACAACTTGCATAATACTGTAGATGTAGTGAACCAGTGAACGTCATTTGTATGCAGATCAGGGGTCATCAAGGGGAGGTGGTGGCTCAGGGGTAGAGTGACTGGATGGCAACCGCAAAGTCGCAGGTTCGAACCTGGGCTCCCCCAGAGTCTGTGTCGATGTGTTCTCACAGTCTCACACACATTGCTAATAAATATCTAAATCGTTGTGCGTGCGTTAGTGAGTGAGAGAGAGCTAGGTGGTGCGTGGTGGTAAGAGATTGTTCAAATCAATTATATATATATAAATAGTTTAATACTTTAATGAATGTTCAGTAACAGGGGTCTTCCCATCTCTATAGCTCTTTAGTAAACAGAATACTGTATACAGAATACATTTTTAGGTCAGGATAGCAATTAGACACAATCCAGAGAGAGGATACAGTATACACCAGTGGAATTGGAAGTGATGACACACAGAAAGGAGCTGGATCACTATAAAAAATGAAGCTGATAAATGAGTAATATGCATGAGTACTCTCTTGAAAATGTATTTAGTTCATTAGTTAGTTAGTTCATTGACATGTTGTGACATGTAGACTGGCCATTTAACTATTCAAAAATGTTTTTCAAAATAGTAAAAAAAAAAGAAAATGGAGCCCATGGTATCATTTAGTGCCTTAATGGCATTAGGAATAAAATAATGTTTAAAAATGTTACGGTTTAGGTAGCCTACTTTGTACCGTCTATCAGAGGGAAGTAGTTTGAAGAACTCCCTGCAGAGTGGATGAGAGGGGTCATTTGCTATTTATTGTGATGTCTGTGACTGACTGTGAATCTGTCTATTAAAGCATTGAAGAGACACTGTCTCTTCAATGCTTTTGACCAATTATTACCTCTATATAATTATTACCAAAGATGGAATATACTTGGACCATGCAATGCATATTCCCCAAATACTTGCCATTAATATAGTAAACTAGCTACCGGTATACAGACTTGATTTGTCATGACCAGATGGCTCTGGACATGACAGGTCAAAATTGTAAACAACCACGTGGGCGGAGACTTGAAGCAAAACACGTGTGACGTTTTTTTCCCCGTCATTCACTGCGGCAGCCGGCATCATGGCGGACGGCAGAGATAAGGGACTTCAAGACTACAGGAAGAAATTACTGGAACATAAAGAAATTGACGGGCGGTTAAAAGAACGTAAGAAACCAACAATGCAGACCTCCTGTGTTCTGATAAGAACACGAACTTTAAAACTGTCTTTATTTTGTTAAGAGGACGTGCTGACTGTGCGTTAGTAGCTAGCGTGTGTAGTTAGCTAGCTAGTGCTTTGTCATGCAGTGGGCATGACATAGAAAATGAATGGATGGACGTGAACTTGAACCGGGCTAGCTTAATGCTAACGATGACAAGTGCAATTAATGTTGATGTGACAATTTTAAGCCCAATACTGTGGTTTTCAAACGTTTTGGCTTCAAGGAGAAATTTGTCCATTTAGAACCCCCTCAAGTAGCCCTGAGGTGGTCCCCTTCCTACTCATTATCCTTAGTACTACCTGTCAGTGTTCTTTTCGCCAAGAGACACTGTCGTGAAGGGGTAGGAATAAGTAAGCATCGCTTCTTAATAATTTTCTGTTAAATGATTGGGTAATGTAATGTTTGGATCATGGTTTGTTGAATTATTGGTCATTGGAATGTTTTTGTTTTACATTTATTTGAATGTTAGTTAAATTAAAGCAGGAAGTGGTTAATAGACTATTTGGATAGATCAGTGCTGTTTAATTTGATCGTTTTCTAAATTGCTTTAATAAGCATAAACAGCATCAACGTTAAAATTGTGTTTACAGTGCGAGAGCAGCTCAGAGAACAGACCAAGCAGTATGAGAAGTCAGAGAATGACCTGAAAGCTCTGCAAAGTGTCGGACAGGTAAGCCTCACTATGAACAGTTAAAATAAGACCGATAACTCCTGTTTGATCACAGTACCTCCTCTGACATTGTCCTAGCCTGGAAACCAGCCTAAACTGCCACAGGAAAAAAATCCCTGGGCAGATTAGACTAATATCTACGCAGAGATATTAGTCTGGTCCATGCCAGGCTAACATTGTCCTCCGTCTTGTAGATTGTTGGAGAAGTGCTGAAACAACTGACCGAGGAGAAATGTAAGTTCATAAAAAAATAAAACGTTGTATACTGCATATTGCAACTGAATGTAAATTGAGTGGAAGTCTGGAAGATGTTGTTTTTAATTGGTGATGGTTCTCTTTACAGTCATTGTCAAGGCTACAAATGGACCTCGTTATGTGGTTGGATGTCGCAGACAGGTGCGTGGGTTAATGGAAGGTGTTGTTAGTTCTAAAAAAAAAAAAATCTTCTTCAGAAAAAGTGTGAAAAGTGTTCCTGTTGCTATACTCAAGGTATTTGTACATTTGAATGATGCTGTATCTGATCTGATATACTTTTCTTCACAGCTGGATAAGTCACAGCTCAAGCCAGGCACCAGAGTGGCACTGGATATGACTACACTCACTATAATGAGGTAGGTGGGGGGAGGGCAACAATAATGTTAATACTTACTTGTTTCTACTAACTCTTGCCCCTTGGCAATCTGTAAAATTGCTTTGAATTGTCATTGCTTATAGCATCACTTTGTTGAGCCACAAAGTGATGTGTGAGACACGCAACATCTGTTCTGTCTTCTAGACATTCTAGACTTAATTTAAATAATGTCCACCAGTGGCAGTAGTTATTAGTGAGAGAAACATGGTCCTGGAAGAAAATATTTTTGGGCTTCTCTCTTCCCCGACATGTTCCATTGTTGCCTAAAGGTGCGTTCAGACTTGGATGGTTAGAGCGGCGCGATTACACAAAAAGTCAATGCAAAGACGAGAATTAGCGCGAGTGCCGTGAACGCACGCGACACGACCTCCCGCAATACAAATTGGAGAACCGAGGCGAATATTTAAATTCAAGTCTGAACGCAGCTTAACATTAAGTTATTTTTTTGATTATATAGTAGCTTTCTCTAATGATAGATGACATTAACCACTTAATCGCTCTATACTTTGTTGTATGGTGGATTGCAAACCCGATCACGTGTTGCATCATGGTGCGTTTTTAGCTTGTAGATCCGTTGTTTTGCTAGTAACGACATGGGCCAAATGCGAGACCCCAGGTTGAAATTGGTTAACCAACAGCTTGAAATTGGTTAACGAACAGCTTGCAAGATCTGTCCATGGGGTTTGTCTGGTCTCGTATGCAATGTGATTGTATGAAACTCTTCATGTGCTATTTGTGATGATGTGTTTCCTCTTCTAACCCCCAGGTACCTGCCCAGAGAGGTCGACCCCCTGGTCTACAACATGTCTCACGAGGACCCTGGCAGTGTCTCGTATTCAGAGATCGGAGGCTTATCTGAACAGATCCGTGAACTCCGAGAGGTGTGTCGTCAAGTAGATGAGTTCAGTTTTAAATGTTTTTCCGTCAACTGACCCCATAGCTGAGAGTCGACAGAGATGCATTACACCCCCATTACATTTATTGTATAAAATTGTGTTGTAGTTTAAACCTATTCCATAGCTGGCTCCATAGACTTAACTATGATCAACAGAAGTGATGTTGTGTTGGATTCATGTTAATACAGTACAATTTAAAACTGTAAAAAAAACTTTGGTCTACACAAATATTGGCACCCCCCTGTAGTAAATCTGAGGACTCCTTAGGGGTCCCCGGACCGCTGTTGAAGACCCCTGGGTTTAGACATTGGCTCAAAGCTGAGCCCTTAGACAACTGGATACTGGGTCAAGTTGTATATCTAAGGTCGCCTTCCCACCTAATACTTCGGTAGACTCGATGCGAATGGGCGGAGAAGTAGAAATTATTGCATGTTTAATCTGCTGCGGTCTACCTTCACACTGCGCTGTCATCCGCAGCAATTGGAAACGTAGCAGAGAACTTTGTCAATGTGTTCAATTCATACACTATAGCCTACAGTGAAATCTATGGTGTTAAAAGTATGCTTCTAGTAATAGTTGGGACTTGAGGGTATAACGTGGATGCATGTGTGTCGCCGTGTCGGCGGTCGGGTACTGGACTGTGTGTGTGTGTGTCGCGCGCTCGCACTGACTGTTATTTTGGGCATGTTGGAGGCACGGATACGTACGGGAGCGCAAGAATAATTAATTAATTTACAGTAGCCAATCCGATCGCTATCCGATCATTATAAAATGAGTATGCTACTATGCATATGCCATTAGCTATACAGTTTATAGATCATGCTTAAGCATATGTTTAATTTTGCAGTATTTATATTTAAACAAGATGAAGAAAGTATCCATTTGGATCACACACATTACGCACAGACGGAGAGACGACAGAATACTGCGGTGTTTTTCTTTTAAAGCAATTAAGCAATTCATTAATGTGCTTTAATTAATTAATCTGATCATATTTCGATCGGGGCTTCGGTCTCATTCGATCACGTCTATTGACGGTGACATCTTAGTGCTGCGTAAAATATCTCTTCTCCGTGTCCAACTTTACTCCTCATTCATGGCCACAGAACCCCCCAGTTTGCTTCATTTCCTTTATTTGCTGCGGATTGCATTCCCACCTGCACCGATTTGAAATCAAGTGCGATTAGAAGCGAAGCGAAACCCCTGTTTTTTTCGGAGGAGTAGAATGCGTTTCTTTGATGCGCATCGGGATTTGAATGAGCCTCAACACCTGCCAAACGAAGCGCACTTTCCGACAATACGCAGCAGGTCGTTTTAGTCGCAGTAAAGCTTTCTGGTGTGAAGGCGACCTAAG